>JAJIBD010009237.1:0-89730 GCA_021461705.1 Cryptotis parvus
GGTTTTTTCTGATTCCATCTCCAGCATCACTTCTTATTAGTTTCCCTTCGCAGTCTTTGCATCTGATGTAAAGGTCTTATTTTATAATTATTGAATCTACCTTGTTCTCTGTTATCCTGGAATTTTTTATCCATGCTATTTCTACTGATAGTATACCACCTACATGGCAGAGCCTGGCAAGCTACCCGTGTTTTATTTGTTATGCCAAAAACTAGTAACAATTATGAACCTCAATTCCTGACCTGAAGAATGGTTTGAGGCTCTTCCTGTCCCTGGAGCAAGCAGATGCCCTTTGGCTATACTTGTTTGCGACAGGACGTATGGAGATGTTAGTGGTGCCTGCTCTAGCAATTCGATGAACAACGGGAAGACAGTGATAAAGTGACAGTGGATATAGCAGATATCTACCAATATAGAAATCAGAGATGCTGCCAGGAAACCTGGGATTTTCTAGGTCTCCTTGTGGCACTGAGAGATTAGGAGGTCACATAGAATCAATTTAGGTATGCTTTGTACTAGAAGTCTGGGCAATACAGGCTATTAGCAAATTCTCTTTGACCTTAAGATAGACAGTCATCTTTGCCTATCTATTTTACTCTCACCCACCTAAACTTGTGACCAACTAACAAGGAGAATTTATAATTTTGAGGCAATTTCCATTTCATTCCTCCCAAGAGTACATGTATTTTAATACAGCATAAGATGTCAGAAAAAATCATTTTCTTTTTAATTCTTATTAAATTGTTTTTGTTTAGGTAACAAGGTTAAAATCACATTCATTTTTATAGCACTGATGTACACAATTACTGCACCTTACCCACCACCATAAGGCCTCAGACTTCCAACACTGTGTTTCTGTCACTTCTAATCCGCGTCTTCCTCCTCTCAACCTCACACAGCTTGGTGATTTCTGTTAGACATTTATTATTATTTGACACTGTCTATTCACTTGTTCTGTATATATATAATATATATTATATATAAATATATATACATTTTATATATAATTATATACATATAATATATATTTATTAATATATTATATATTTATATATAATATGTATATTTATATATATATGTATAAATGAGTAAAGTTACCAGTACTTGCTCTCCTTTTGACTTATCTTGTTTAACATAATGCCCTCCAGTCTATCCATGCTTAAGCAAACTCCATGATTTCATTTCCTTACAATGGAGTGTTCATGGTGGTATATACATCACAACTTCTATATCTACTCATTGGTGGACATTGTAGTTTGCTTCCATTTCCTACTATGTATGCAGCATTTCAATAAACAGGTATGCATCTATTTTTTTTTCAAATTAATGTTTTTGTGTTTGGTGGTAGATGCTGAGAAGCAGATTATAGGGAAGTTCAATTTCTAGAATAGCATCATTTTTTCCTGTGTTTAGACTGCTGTGGAAGTACTCAGGACTCTGCTCTGTGGACTTAGTATATAGTAAGAGCAGTGATAGTTTTAAATGAAGAGCCAAAAAACTAGTTTAGGTTTAGTTATTCTTTTGATAATGAATATTTTTTTAAGATTTCATTTTTCTCTTTCTATTTCTTTGAGGGGACACACGGGTGGTGCTCAGGGTTTACTCCTTGCTCTGTACTTAGAGATTACCCTAACAGGACTAGGGGAACCACATGGATACCAGGGATGGAACCAGGTCAGCTGCAAACAAGGCAAACACTTTGCCTGCTCTATCATCTCTCGGGCCTTCCTTTTCGAATTCTTAATCTAAAGATCATATTAACCTTCAAGAAGATACTTGGGATTTGTAGTATGACCACAAAAAAATTAACACCTTTGTTTTTCAAACCTGAAGCACCTGTGATGTACCATACTGCTAATGATACATTTTCTTGCATATAAGGTTTCAACCACGCCCTCCACCACAGTGTCTGTTTCCCTCCATCATTGTCACAGGTTCCCTTCCCAACAAAACAATCCCATTCACAATTGTGCCTCCAAAAAAGATAAAAAGGAAAAAAAAAACCAAGTATTTGGGAATAAACTTAAGGAAGAGGTGAAAGACATATACCAAGAAAACTACAAAGTATTGCCAAAAAAAAAATAAAACAAGGAAATCTTTCCAGTTCATAACCCTGTTCATGAACTGGAAGGATTATTATTGTTAAAATGACACTCCTACACAAAGTACTGTACAGATTAAATATAGCCCCTACAAAAATGCCCATGATATGTTTTAGACACATAGATCAGATTCTGTGAAATTGATATGAAGTTAATCATGCCCTGTAAATAATCACATCTATCCTAGGAGAAAAGAAGATTGAAGGCTTCTCCTTCCACAACTTTAAATTATACTATAAAGCTGTAGTAAACAAGACAGTGTGTTGCTGGAATAAAGACAGACTGTCCAACAAGTTTAATAGGATTTAGAGCCTAGAAAAAATCCTTAGATATGTGAACAGTTGATTTTTGATAAAGGAGCAAGGGAAAAATATTTCTGTGAAAACTGGTCAGTCACATGTAAAAAAAAAAAGAATACAAACCTCTATGTCACACCAAGTGCAACAGTTAATTCAAAATGAGTTAAAAGGGGCCGGAACAATAGCCCAGTGGGTAGGGCGTTTGCCTTGCTCAAAACCGGCCTGTGCCGGCCCGGGTTCAATTTTCGGGATCCCATATGGTTCCCTGAGCACCGCCAGGAGTAATTCCTGAGTGCAGAGCCAGGAGTAACCCCTGAGCATTGCCGGATGTGACCCAAAAAGCAAAAAAAAAAAAAAAAAAAAAAACCCAAAAATGAGTTAAAAACCTTGATATCAGATGTGAATTTATTCCATTAAAAGTCATAAGATGGCTAAATAACTTTATCATTCAAGACCAGGAAATTGTTAAGAACAATTTAGGAGGCACTGATAATTATACTGGAAACTATGTATAGATTAGAATGATATTAGGAATATGTTTAAAGGCATATATTTACTTTTGGCATAGCACATTTAAGATGAGAAAGCACTATTCAACTCTAAGATGTTATAGTGGCTGTGATGATCATGTATAAAGTCCAGCTTCAAAAAGTCAATTTGACTGAACTTTTACAACGATAACATCATGGGAGGGAAACAGAGGCAGTATGTCCTTGAAGAATTAGCATGCAGAATTAATAGATTAACATAAAAAGAGTTCTTTCTGGACAAGAATTTCATAACTAAAAAAATTTAAAAAGATGCAACAGTTATGTTTCAAAGTTATTATGGAGTCATTTTTTTAAAAAAAGATTAATCTATACTATTTCTAAAGCAATAATAAGCAAAGGTCCTTTATCAATTTTTCCCTTCTCAAACCAGACTTTCATACAATGTAATCAGAAATGATGGATGAGGATATCTTTTTATTTTCCCAGTTTAATAGAGCTCACAGAGAAAAATGGTCATATGCTATTCTTCAAGGTTATTATCATGGTTGTTATTAATTTTGGCCAAGAAAAGGAGTCTATTGAATTGAATAATCTTGATGTTTATTTAGAGAAAATAATTTTCCATTATCAAAATACCTTTCCTTTGTCTATTATGTTTGGAGAAGAAAATAAAGGGGATAAAAATGCCACTTTTTTTTTGCAACTGTTTGACAAAATTATATAGATGCAAAGTACTATTTACTGAAGTCTTGCAATCCACATCATATGATGTGAAAAACTCAAATATAATACTGTAGTTTTTTGAAAAAGCCACTATAAAATATTAATTTTAAATAAAATAGTTTTACTAAGCTAGTTAGAATCATTGCTAACAAGAAAACTAACTAAATAATAATGGGCCATAGAAATTTGATTCATAAGGTTCCAAAGGTGACTTAAATTTAGTATAATTCCATTTGATAAAAGGAATGTATGTTTTCCTATCACATACAGTGGGATGGTGTCAACAAGAGTAATTGCCTTGGCATATTCTGAGTAAGATTGATAAGAACAAATTACATTACAAACACAAAGGATATGACATTTATCTTCTTGATCCCCAATGCACATTTTAAAAATAGTTTCAGAATCACAGATTTATTACAATTTTTCCTAAATAATTTATAGTAATAAACAATAGAGATACTAAGTTAGAAATCCATGAATTTTTGGTGCTCAGGTTTACTTTTGATGCTTATGTATAGTAATCCCTCATTGTTAAATATAACATGAAACTAGAAGTATTTAGGTTAGTTACCCGACTCTTGCAAAAAAGTAATCAGTCAGTTTAGAGAAAAGAACTAGTTTCATTGAGATTTGAACTGGAAATGCTATATCTTTTTCAAAGAGCTTACTTTTTCAAGATATAGTGGCCCACAAAACAATGTTTTGTAAAGGATTAACTAGATGTCTGAAAATGCCTCAAATTTTTTTGAAATTTATTTCTAAAATAAGATATACACCATCAAACACAAGGGTCTATAATTTTATTTATGGAAGAAAAATAAACTCTGTACATATTAAAATGTTTTTGAATAAAAAGGTATTGGAAAGAAGATATTACATGGAGATTTTGGTTACCTCAAAATTGTCATAATTAAAGTAGATTTTATAATTTTTTTTACTAATTTCAGTTTGATTACACCATTATTTCATTGAAACAATTACTAATATCTAATTTATAGTGCTGATGTAGGATTAGTATTAAGACAAAAGCACCTCTGGGTTTGTCTCTCCAGCACCCTCTTCCCCCACCTCACCCACACACAAAAGAAATAGAATGCTTTGGGATGCATTGTTTAAACTGTGGGTTTTTTTTCATGTTTTCTGACCCAACATTTTAAAAGTATGATGCTACAACATCTATAGTCTTTAAACTTAACAGTAACATTATGCTTTATGTGGCTTTAAAAAATATAGTCCTTTATTAAAATTCTTAGAGTGTGTGTTCAGTGTCTTTATTATTGGAGTGAACATCAGCAAGTATAGATTCATAGTTTTCCACATTGAAAATCCACATAATCTGGTAATCACTGACTAAGCAATAGGCTATTTGTTGTGTGAATATTCAAGTGTAAGGATCCAGGTAATTATCCCCCAAGTCTATAGGGTTAATTCAATTATTATTCCTCTTTAATAGATTAAATAGGTAAAATATCTTGCTCAAACCTAACACAGATTAAATGTAGCCTGTAGTGGGAACCTGTCAAGATGATTTTAATGACTAAACACTTTACTAAAATACAAAAAATTGTTAGAGGTCTAGTTGGAATGAGACATAGGTCAGTTTAGAGAAAACACTTAAGAAGAATCATAATAATCCTTACAGACATATATATGTAAGATCCTATGATTTAAAATATGAACATAGGATCATTAAAATTTTATTTTAACTTTTTTATTTTATATTTTGATGTCACCTGAAAGTGTTTTCACTTGAGAATGGACTGAGAGTACTAATGTGTCACAGAATTCTTGCAGAAATCTTATCTATACTGCATTCTTCACAATCTTGTTTTAGCATCTTAAGCAGTGTAAGAACTTCTGTAAAGAAATATAAGTGAATTTCTAGTCAAGGTGTTAAAAATTATGCTTCTAATGTTTTATAGATGTTTTATTCACACCCAAATGGTAACTTTTTGGACAAAGCAAGTCATCTTCATTCCAGTTTAACACATCCATCATTCTGGTTTTAAGAACAACTTTGTTTACATACTTATTTCATATATTTAATTAGTTACAAAAATAGGGGAACTAGTACTGACATAAACAGGATAAGAAGTCAAAATAATGTCCCTCCAGAATTATACAGCTCACTGCATACAACACATCCTGGGGACATCAGTCTTTTCGTTAAAGAAGGAATAAAGATTCCCTTTCTCTTCCTGACTCCAGTAAAACCACAAAACTCACTATTTCGTTTTGTATTATTCTTACATATATCTTTCATTCAGAATATCTGTGAATGAAAAAAGTTGTATAAATGCAAAACAGGAAAATAGGCAATTTCAAGATTACAAGCTGTCCCAGTGTGATAAATCTAAGCATCATAATATGAATAACATATGCTTACTAAAAAAATTATGTATATTGTACATACACACACACACACATATATATATATATATATATACACTTAAGAGTAAATTTTAAATATTTTATGTAGCTTTTACGTTCTTTTTATACTTTTCACAGTCTCTAATTTAACCATAAAAATGTTGTGGAAGTCTTAGTGGCTAAAAAATATAACTGAATAAATTATGCTTTCTCATTGTATCCATGATATTCTTGAACATAAAAGTGTTTAGCAGTCTATTACAGACAATCTTTTATCTACTTATTGCATTAAAATGACATATTTTAAATATATTTCAACTAAGATATATACTTTTGACTTGACTTGATAAAATAATTTGAAAGATGTCAACTCAAAATACAGAATTCTGACTATTTTAGTAAAATAAAACAGAGACATTTTTAATCTAATAAGAAAATGCCAGGCCTGAAGTCACACCTTCCTGTGCATCTAACAGTATTCTCATTTTATCATATTTTAAAAATCCACACCTCATATTTTCTGTTACCTTATATGGATGGTGCTAATGACACACGTAGTAAACCTTCTATTAGCCTTGTAGTTGAATAGGATTTGTTTAATTTCAGCTGTCAAATAATGTGGGAAAAAAATTCTGGTAACCCAGGGAGTTAAGATATGTTAGACAATGAAAGTAAATGTTTCACAAACAGCAATAATTTATTGATCACATTCTCTGTCAGCATAAACTTAAAGAGTAGAATATACCCATTTATGAAGTCTGAGAGTGGTTTTAAAGAACTAAAAGATTGGAAGTTATCTATATTTTGCTTACTCTGTGTCAAATGAAATCATTAACTGTTATGTTCCACAACATTTTTTCCTCTGTGATTTCAGTGGCAAAAGAAATAATCTTTCAAGCTTAATCATTAGAAGAGTAAAAGGTGAATAAAGTGAAGTTCTCTTCCTCTTTATTCCATATCCTTGGTTACTTAGTACAAATGTTTTACTTTGTACATTTTTGATATTTTTCCATATCTATTAACATACATAGATTCACTTGTTCTATATTGAACTCTCTTAAATTATTGGATAAGGAAGATTCACTGGGGTGAGCCCCTCTAAGACAGTGGTGTTCAGCCTCTGCACCATTGCTGTCACATTAGAAACATTTAAAATCACCGATTTATAACCTTGGATATAATTGCTGGTCTGTGGACTGGTATGTTGGACAGGTGCTGTGTGCAGATGTAAAATGTTGAAGAACACTGATCCAAGATAAACTTCTTGGGGAAGAGAAGGAGACAGTAGTGGGCAGAGGGACAATTTGATCCAAATGAACTGGCAGTTGAGACCTTATCAAATTCACAGAGAAATCCTAATACTCCCTCAATTTTTTCAATGTTACAAATAGAGGCAAAGAATTACTTGGATTCTTTGCCAAGAATCACTGCATTCTTTGCCAAACATCAATAAGACATTTGCCAATATTGGAGAGGAGATGGAATTTTGGTAGTTTCCAGTTAAGGGCAAAACTGAAAGATACATTGGGGATGAGAAGATAGTACAGTGGGTAGGGAACCTAGCCTTGCAAACACTAACATGAGTTTGATATCTGGCATCACATATGGTCCCCTGAGCATTGCCAGGAATGATTACTGAGCCTTGCTGGGTAGATCCCCAATCCCAACATAGAAATAAAACACTAAAGATATAATCTATTGATAATTCTAGCATGTTGGAATGCGGTTTTAAAAAGAGAATCTGAGTAAAGTATAGCATACAGTATATTATATATTATATATGCAACTGAGATTAATTTTGATTTAAAAATTTACCTCAGATATAAAGTTATTGAGTTATTTGCATTTTTATACAATCATGCACTGTGCCAATCCTTCTAAGTGAAAGTATGTAGGTTATTTTTTATTGTGGTTACATAATATTTTTTGAATGATAATGCATTTCATTTCTTCTTTATTTTTGCAAAAGCAAATAATGTTGTGAACATTGTTTTTAAAATATTTTAGTCACAATTTAATACATTTATGTAATTTAATTATCTTGTTTAATAAAGGTAATTAGTTATTGTTGAGTATGATTAATACTCATTTTAGTAACATATATTCATTAACTTGTAGTCTCTAGAAATTCAACCAATGAATTAAAACACAGGTATGTTAGCTTGATTAAAAAGGTAGATAAATTATTAATTACAATAATACACACCATTATCAAGTATAGAATATTTTCTATTTTATATATACACATACATATATAGAGAGAGAAAGAGACAATGACTGTCTTAATTTTCATTTTCTTGACTATTAGTAAGCTGTTTTTTCTTTAAAATGTGTTATTTATTTACTTATCTATTTTTTCTATTTTTTCATGTCTTTTTATGGTTGTTTTGGTTTTGAAGGGAACTTATGAAACACTGTAAGAAAGATCATCAAAGGTAAAAGCCAAAAAAAATGGAAAAAGTAGAAGGCCACAAAAAAAAAATTGCCATTGCAGAATTATATGTGGGAAATTGTGTAGGTATTAAAGGTATTGAAGAATTTGAGATTGTGTTCATCTAGATCCTGACATTAATTTTATTTTCTTTTGGGGTCACACCTGGCAATTCTCAGGGGTTACTCTTGGCTCTGCACTCAGGAATACTCTTGGCAGAGCTTGGGAGACGATATGGGAAGCCGGGGATCAAATCTGGACCAGCTGCATGCAAGGCAAACACCCTACCACTGTGCTATCGCTCTGGGCCCCCACTAACACTGATTTTAATGAAGATTATTTTCACTTTATCTCATATTTACATTCCAATTGAGCTATTTCTACTTCTGGTGCATTGTAAATAAGTCTAATACATAGAGAAACATTAATTTGTATTAATTAATACATTAATTACTGAATTAATGTATTGTCCATGGGAAATGAAGTCACTTGGATTCAATGCACAATCTTTTATTCTTTTTCTACTCTTGGGCCACACCCAAAGGTGCTTAGGTTTACTTGTTTTGTTTCTTTATACTCCACATATGTGTGAGTTCATTGATTTTCATTTTTTGGATGCTTCTATTTATTCTCTGAATTAGTAAGTCCAGAAACATTGTAGTCAATGAATTCAGCCATATTATATTCAGGTACAATCTATCAACTACATTATTCATACTTCAATTTCAAGGTAGACTGTGGGAGTGCCTGAGATTTTGCATCTTTTTTAAGAATGACTATCCTGAGAATCTTTGTCAATTTCAATATTCAGAAATGGTATAAAGTTTAAAGCTAAATTGACTACAGTTATTACAATTATAATTTTCTTCTCGTTTAATTTAATATTTAATTTTGTACCCTCTTTATCATCTTTCAAAAAGACTAAAGTTTTTTACTGAAAGATTAGTTATCAGAAAGAAAGTACTTAAACCCCCTGTAATCTGCAAGTTTGTATAATAGTGACCTTAGAGCTTTTATATTTAGAATTTAGTTGGGAAGGAGTACATAAAATATTATATGCTGTCATCTTCATTGTGACAGTTATATTTGAAATCTTACATGTTTATCTCAGTTATCACAAATCAAAATATAATTTTCAGGCAAAATAAAATTCCAAGACATTTTATGCAAGGTTTAGATTGTCACTTCAGTATCTAATTTATTTGCATCTACTGTTCATTTTTATATCCCTTCTTTCCATTTTAGAATTTAAATTGTTTTAGGTGACTTAGACTCTTTTTATTGCTGACTTTATCTTTAGATTCTTTTTTATTGCTGACTGTGAACTAGAAAAATACATATTGATTTAAAGAAGTTCACTTAAACTTCTGGTTTCTGAAAAACAAAGAAATCTTTGTAGTTAAAATAAAGATATGTTTACATTTCCTTTTGTTAATCTGCCTATTGAAATGCATCCACCATACAGATGTTTCTAAGCAAAATTGCATGTTAGCAGTATTTACCATCTCATTCAAAGGCTTTACAAAAGGAAAAATTTTCAAAGACTGCTCTTTTCCTTGGCAATCACAGTTAGCCAGTCTAAAGACTGATGGAAGATCACACAGTAATCCTATTTGTAATCAACCTTACCCTTAAAAAATAGTTTGAGCCAGTCACAGTGCAATGTCAGTTAAGAACAACTCTGAAGAAGTTGAGTCTTCATTTATATTTACTCCTTTTGGTCTGTCTTAGTTATTACTCTCTATATCACCAGACTTCAAATAGAGTAGCTGACTGAATGAGATTCCTGACTTCATAAAGATGGAAACATTTTGAATTTTCATGGCAAAACTTTTGGTAGTTGGCAGTAGATCACTGAGATGACATTTGGGGAAACAAACTTCAGAAAGAAGCAGGAGAAATAAGAAAAAATGAAGGAAACACAAGAAAACAAAAGTAATAAAATTATTTTGGAAGAATATAGTGAATCCATGTGCACAAAGAAATGTCCTTTTTGGAAGAATCGATAAATCCTATGTTCTCTTTTGGATTTACTCCCTTTAGACTTCAAAGCATTCTCTCATTTTTCATTCATGATTAAATTTAAACCTACATTTTAATTTTTATTGTAGTAACATTTCCTTATATGTCAAGCAAATTACATATTAATATGTATGGGTATGTATAAATATTTCAGGTGGCATCATTACTTAGCAATGTCTATTCTTGATCACTTCACTTGATCACTTGACATCCCGTTATTCATCGATTTGCTCGAGTGGGAGCCAGTAACATTTCCATTTGACCCTATCATGTGCCAGTGTAGCCCAATGGCATCTTGTTGCTTCAGGAATACTAAGAACCTCAAACCGTTCATTCAGGGTCTTGACGAAGAAGTCTGACCATCTCGTAGGTGGGAATGCCTATTCTTACTATATTTAATTGACCACTTAAAAAACTGAATTTGGGCTGGATAGACAGCTTAAAAAGTATTGAGCTACAATATTTTGCAGCATCCTGAGTAACAGAAGGGAGTGACACCCAAGCATGGAGCCAGGAGTTGTCCTGAGCACTTCCATGCTAGAGTGGCTCAAATTCTTCTCCAGAAGAAAGTTCATTTATTTTCTACACAATCTACTTTCTCCCTTCCTAAATTCCCCTTTGGTCATTAGTTGATCCTATAGTCAAAGTTTATATATTTACTTTTATTTAGTTTTCCTGGTTATTTTTTCTCTTTATATCTCACATGAGTGAAATCATAAAGCTCTCATCTTTCACCATTAAAATCATTTGACTAAGTATCATACCTTTTAAGACCCTCTAGGTTCATTCTATTTATTTCAAATGACAGGATTTCATATCTACTTTTTATAGTGGAGTACTATTTCACAGTATATAGACATTACATCTTTAGCTATTAACCTATGAGTATAAATTTCTAGTTTATTGTTATTATAAATAATTAAGCAATAGTATACCTTATCAAATCATTGATTTTTTTGGCTTATTACCCCAAAGTAAGATAATTTGGTTATATAGAATTTATACTTTATAGTTTTTTATTTTGAAATTTATTTTTTGTTGAATCACTGAGATACAGTTTAAGAGCTGTACACGAGCGAGTTTCCATCATACAATGTTCCTTCACCAATGCATTTCCTGCCTTCACATTTTCTGCCACTAATGTCCCCAGTTTTCCTCCAGTTCACCCTGTAGCCTCCCTCTATGGTAGGCACTTTTCTTCTCTTTCATCTCTCTCTCATCTCTCTCATCTCTCTGTCTCTCTGTCATTCCCTCTCTGCCTCCCTTCTTCCTCTCCTTCCCTCCCTCCCTTATTTTCCTTCTAGCATTATGGTTTGCAATAATGTTACTGAAGGGTATCATGCATATCACTTTACCTCCTTTCAGCACTTGGTTTTTGTCTAAAGTGATCATTTCCAACTACCATTGTCATAGTGGTCCCTTCTCTACCCCCCTAACCCTACCCCTGCCCATTAGTGGCAAGATTCCTACCATGGAACAGTCCTCCTGGTCCTTGTTTCTACTGTCTTTGGATATTACTCACATACTATTTTTAAAAAATATATTCCACAAACTGAGTGCTATTATTCTATCTCTATCCCTTTGGCTTATTTCACTCAGCATGATACTCTCCATGTCCATCCATGTATAAGCAAATTTTATGACTTCTTTTTTCCTAACAACTATGTAGCGTTACATTGTGCAAATGTAATACAGTTTCTTTACCTACTCATCTGTTCTCTGGCACTTGGTTTGTTTCCAGATCTGGCTGTTGTGAATAGTGCCTCAAGAGTGCAGATTTTTTTTCCGCATTGTGCTTTAGCAAATGTGTATTTTACCAAACTTTCCTCTAGACATAAACTATCAGCAGTTTTACCTTGTTTTTCCATTTAAGTATTAGTCAATTGTCCCTTAACATACTTTTATAGCTGCTAACAACACAGATGTTAATACTTTCATTAATAATTTTACCCCAAACCTGAAATATTGTATGGCATAATCAAAATCCAGAGCAAGAGTAGGGCATTTAGTCATTCTTTCTATATTACTCATATAGAGTAATAGGAAACCTCAGCAAACTATGATATTTAAGCAGAGCATGGATACTTAGATGGACATTTAGCCTTTGCCCATTTCTCTAAATTTATGAAAAAGGGAAATGAAATAGGGCACAGTTTAGTAATATATGATAAAAACTTTCTAGCACATAGTAAAAGAAAATCTTTAAAAATAAATTATTTTTTCTTACTTAACTAAATTCCAAATAACTTCTTTGAAATAGGTATTTGTATATAAGCATTGCAAGCCATAATGTATAAAAAGGAGAGAGAGAGAGAGAGAGAGAGAGAGAGAGAAAGAGAGACGGAAAGAGAAGCACCTGCCATAGGGGAGAGAGAGAGAGAGAGAGAGAGAGAGAGAGAGAGAGAGAGAGAGAGAGAGAGAGAGAGAGAGAGAGAGAGAGAGAGAAATGACAGTCCAAGGCTCTCCACTTTATTCAAGTCAAGTCAGCTCTTTAAATCCTCCCAAAATGGTAGGGGCAGGGGAGATGTAAGAGGCGATGGACTTTGACCCTAAAACAATGAGAAGGTGTAAAAAGTCCCATTTTCCCCAGGGCAATCTACCAGAGGACCTTCCCAGAGAGATAGAATTCTGCCCTGGGGCTAGTGACCAGTTCTCCACATAGGCAGAATTTCAGTTAAGGGCATATTGCTTTCCCCTTTCCTTTGCTAGTATAACAATTACTTCTTAATAATATTACTCGTTTTTTTGTATAAACACTGCAAGAGACACAGACATATATCGACACCCAGAATTAAATTTAAGGATGGCTTTTCTGGGGATATCTCACTATATATTCCAGACTACAGTTCTCAGGCCATATTAGTTTTATCCTAATCGCAAACCGGTAGTGAAATCTGTTGTTTATCTTTGGGTCAGGACAGAGTTTGTTCTATGACCTTGCTCTTAGCTTATTATTCTGCCTAAAAAACATGGTTTGTCCCATGTCGAGGCTACAGTAACTTACCCACAGCTTACCCTGGGTCCATCCATGTCCCATACTGGAGGACAAGTCTTAATGAGCTCTGGGTTCCTGCAAGCCCAGAGCATTTACATTTGCTAAGAGACATTTGCATTTTGCCTTGAAGCTCTCATACAAAACACAATGGGATACTGGAAGCAGGATTGGAAAATAGAGTTTGATTTTATAACTCTAAATAGCAGAATATTCTTACCATGAATTCTATGATAGCTGGTCAAAGTGTTTCTCTTATAACTCCCATAGGTCCTCTCTGCAGGACTGGACATATATCCGGGATGGCCCTGGCTGCATCGGATCCACCATTAAGTAAATATTTCTGTTAGATCGAAGAGAAATGCTAAGTTTGCTTCCTGGCAAGTGATCATAACTCTCAGTAATACTAAAGGAAAAGTGCACAATATTGCTCTGAAACAGATATGGACCTTGGGGAGGTTTAGAGATATATCTGACTGCATGAGACTCATGGTATAAATATCATATGTTATTCCCCATTAATTAAATCCTGATTTGCATTTGGTTTCAGGTTTCCTCCCCCATATCTATAAAAGCCTTGTGCAGGAGTCTAAAAAGCAGAGATTCTGCTTTGGCAATAGCATTTGTAAGTGTGCACCTGGGATCAGCATGAGAAACCTGGTTTTTGTCTCTGGTTAGCATGGCCCAAGAAGAGCTGGCATGAAGCCTTTGGCAGGCTTTGGGGGGGTTGGGGGAATAAATGGTGTTGGGAAGAAGATGGCTGTCGAATTTGGTGGAGGATTTCAGCCTGGAAACATGGTCAGAGGTTTGGCCAGAAGCTAGAGGCTTGGAAGTTTCCCCATCTTGGATTGTATAAGCAGGGTTTATTTAATTATTGATGATAAATAAAAATCTTTAGTTCTGAAATATGACATAATATAAGAGCAAATATTTCAGAGTTTATTAACTCCTATATCACAAGTGCATAGCCTTAAGTGTCTGCCTGTGTCTATACAAAAGACCTTTGCTCTAACATAAGAATGTGCAAAGGGCATTCTGGAAGGAGAAAAACATTTCACTTACAATACAAAACCCAGTGCTGGAAAGTAGGAGCCAGAAGGCTGTGAACAAAGGGTAATCCAACACCTAAGACATTTGCTTATTTATTATTGTTTTTTGGTCCACACCAAGCTGAGCTCAGAAGCAACTCCCAGCTCTATGCTTGGGGATTACTCCTGACATAATCTGGGAATTGTGATGTTTAAGGGATCAAACATGCCTCCTGCATCTACTCAGTCCATTGTGTTATGTGTGAAGCATGTGTTTAGTCCATTAAGCTATGTCTCTGGACCAATTCTACAAGTAAATTAAATGGCTTGAGTCCTGTTTAATTCTTATAAATTCCTCTAACTAAGCTCAGAACCCAAGGTAGAGTGGAAGTAATAGAGAATAAGTCTCTTAGCAGCAGGGATTATAACATGGTGCCTTAGTTGCTAGGACAACATCTATGTGTTTATAACATATATACTTAAATGAATAAAGAATGAATAAATATGATCATCAGGAAAACAATTCAGAAAAGCTGCCACAAAGAATATCATTTTGTTCAATCCAGTAGTGATGTAAATTAAAGGCTTATGTCTAGGCTTGATTATATACTATGGTTTGTAATACATATAACTGTTTAAGATAATATTTTATATTATACAGATTTTTTCTTACTCTAAAGTATGAATTTTTCCCTTCTCAACTAATCCCTCATTCATATTCTGAAAAGTTTGATGTTCAAATCCCTCCAGATATTTTAATAGAAAATCTCTGAATAGAGTGTAACCCTCCTGCAAATGATTTCCAGAGACTTCAGTATTCATAAGAAAGCAGCACACAATTTACAGAACTTAGTTATTTAACTAAGGTTCATACTTAAGAGTTATATATAGATTGTTACATGACACAACAACCTAAGTCTAGTGACCTAATTAAAAACAAGAACAATAAAAGAACCTCAGCTTTGTCATTAGAGCCTTGAAGTTAAACCAAGTTTGGAGTTTTCCAGTAGGAGTCTTGAATTCCTGAGTAAACTCATGGGAGTTGATTAGCACTAGAACGTTTAAACTTTGAGAACAAAAGGTAGACCTAAATTCTTCATTTTATCCTCTTTACGCTCCCAAGGTTCTATTTTTTACATAATCCTCTCTACCTACCATAAAATGGGAACCAAAATAAATGGTACATAACAGCAGCACTGTAATAAACCTGATTTTAAAATAAGTTTTCTGTGACCAGAGCCCAAAGTTAGGCTGAATAATAGGCTATTAAAGGAGGGATGGTCCCATATTATTTGAAGATAAGGTATATGAGCAAAAGCTGGAGAACTAGGAAAACTGGAAGCCATTTTAAACGTGACATCCTAGCTTTTGTTACATCTCAGTCATGTGCAGAGACAGTCCCAGTTGCTGACTTAATAACTATGAGTTCATTGGTAGCTCTCTGTTGCTCCCTTATCCCTGAAAACACAGTCTCTCTCTCTCTCTCTCTCTCTCTCTCTCTCTCTCTCTCTCTTTCACTTTCTCCTCCCTCATCCCCATTTCTCATCAACAGAACTTGAGGTTAGAATTACTTTCTTTCATTTCCTCCCCTTCTTCTCCCTCTAAATAAATCTGCCACTTTCACCATTTTTCCTACTAGAAAATTTGGGACTCCAAATAAATGCACAACATCCTAGCTTAGACCCAACTCAATCATGATAGAATCTCTGTGACTAGTTATAAGACCTATGTACTAAATGTGGGAGCCCTCCTCACCACCACCAAACTGACCTGAAACCAAATCCTAGTGTGATGGTACTTGGAAGTGGGACAATGGGAGGTTAGTAGGACAACAGGGGATCATTTTCATGAAGAGAGTTAGTACCTTTACAACAGAGACCCCACAGAATGTCCTTATACTTCTTTGTAAATTCAGGAAAGTAAAAATCAAAGTACATAAATTTTTTTTCTATGAACAGGAAAACATCTTTACTAGAAACCAGTTCTATGTGTGTGTTGATTTTGAACTTCTCAATTTACAAATTTTGAGAAATATTTCTGTTACTTAAATACTCATAATCACTCAGCCTATGGTATTGTTAGAGCAGCCCACACGAACCAAATCCCTAATTGCTTTTTCTATCTTTGAACCTCTCCGGAAAACAACCCATTTGTCAAGCTGGTTTACCCATGAATAAAGTACTTAAGAATTGTTTTGCTGTTGATTGCTCATATAAAAATTAGAAATAAGTACTATTTAGGTTGTCAGAGTGCTAATATTAAAATGGAAAAATAAGATGCCATTTTTAGCAAGAGCAGATGTTGGGGTATATCTTTTTGGTGCATCTGTTTATTAATGAGGGGTTAGCTGTTGTTTTGTGAGAGTATGGCTTTATTTATTAAAAATAATTTACATCATAACAAAAGTGTGTATAATGTGGCAAAAGTATTTTGTATGATTAAGAACTGTTTATTCTGGATTTGTAATGAATTTAATTGTAACTTCTAGAGGACTGCAATTTTGAAAAACTTTCAATCTTGATTGCCTATTATTCTTGTGACAACACTGAAATAAAGCAAAACTATGATAAATGGAGCCTAACAAGCAGTTATCCTGATTAAATACAATTTTGAAAAATCTGTAATTCTTCTTTATAAATGATATATAAAATAGATATGTATAAAAATTCTGTTTATCTTAGAATTTTGTATCAGACCTAGAAAGTTTACAATTTAATAATATTATCTCCTTAATACAATTTGACTATTTTAAACAAGTTTGCAATGTTTTAAATCTTAATAAAAACAGAATGAAGAAAAGAACTAATTTGGTGACCGGTAACTCGGCAAATATTTCCTTTAAACCCAGGTCCACTTTAAGATCAGTAAGTGACACACCTTCATTTATTTGACCTATGGTTTTTGCCAAATTCAATCAAACATTTAAAGGAAGTACTTAATTAGTAATGCCTCACTAACAAAGAAAAATGATTACACCATTATAATCTATGTTACGGCAAAACCCTGACCCCACAAAAATGATTGATCCCATTAAAGAGATTCATTGAAATACACAGAGATTATAAGTCAAAGAATTGGTGAGAGAAAAGCCATCAAATTCAAACTACACATTTTCTTCTCCTTAGATGCTACACAAAGATTCTATATAAACTTATTTCAAAAGCAGAACTGTTCAGCTGGAAGTTTAAAATGGGTAAGGAATAACTTGTGGTTTCCACTTCTATTTAATTATATTAGTTTAATATGATTTATGACCAATTAATGGCTTTTAATTCAGAACACTGCAAATAAAGCCACTTGAAACACTCATATATAAAGATTCCTTGAATAAAGTTTCTGTAAATGGGTTAAATAGGAGGTGAACCTACTGAATGGGTCCATGAATGGGTGCCAGTGTGTAGGTATACAAAGGATGAAAAACATTTACTAATCTATCCAATAATTCCCATCGCATATCAAAACCCACATTTTAATATAAGTTCTCTCAGATTGTTTTAGAACAAGCCAAATGATGGGAGAAGGATTTAAAAAAAGAAAACATTACCCATAAATAACAATTATTCACCTTTTTATATATTCCTATTGTTTTGTAAGACAATAGTTTCATATATTTGGTTTTGGAGCGACAACAGTTGTGCTCAGTGCTTATTCCTGGCTCTGTGCTCAGGGATCACTCCTGGAGGGGCCTGAGAGGTCTCTACATACCAGGGATCAAACCCTGGCTTGCTGCATATAGGGTACCATTTTAAAAAAATATTTTATTATACCACAGTGAGATACACAATTACAAAAGTGTTGGGTTTTGGTCATACAGTGTTCCAGCACCGATCCCTCCACCAGTGCCCATTTCCCACCACCAATGACCCCGATTCCCTCCTCCCAGGCCCCCTAGTCTGCCTCTATGGCAGTTTCTTTATTTGTTTCTCTTTCTTTCTCTTTCTTTCTATTTTTCTTCCCTTCCACATTGTGGATTATAATACATACATTAAGAGGTTGTCATGTGTATCTTTTTTGCCTGTATTTAATGCTCAGTTCTAGGTTGGTATTAGCACTTTCAACAATTGTTAGCACACTGTTCCATTCTCTATCTTACCTAGCCTCTGACTCCCACACATTTGTGATAATTTTCACCTCTGACAAGACCTTCTGATCCATGTTTCACCTGACCTTGGATATTGGTATCATAATATGTACATATATATGTATATATGTATACATATATACATATATATAATGCAAATGAATGCAGTAAATCTATATCTGTCTCTCTCCATATGGCTAATTTCACTCAACATGATCCTCTCCATGTCCATCCATTTATAGGCAAATTTCATAACTTCATTTTTCCTAACAGCTGCATAGTATTCCATTGTGTAGATGTACCAAAGTTTCTTTATCCAGTCATCTATTCTCAGGCACTCTAGTTGTTTCCAGATTCTGGCTATTGTGAATAATGCTGCTATGAACATAAATGTGGGGATGGTGTTTCCGCTGTGTATTTTTTTGCTTCCAAGGGTATATTCCCAGGAGTGGTATGGCTGGGTCAAATGGGAGCTCAATTTCTAGTCTTTGGAGGAATGTTCATATTGTTTTCCAAAAAAGCTGTACTAGTCGACATTTTCACCAACAATGAATGAGAGTCCTCTTTTCCTTGCTTCCATGCTAGCACTTGTTCATGTTCTTTTGTACTCAGAAATTACTCCTGGCGGTGCTTGGGGGACCATATGGGATGCCGGGGATCGAACCCAGGCCGGCACAGGCAGGCCGCATGCAAAGACAAATGCCCTACCCGCTGGGCTATTGCTCCGCCCTCATGTTCTTTTGGATATGTGCCCGTCTCTGTGGTGTGAGATGATATGTCATTGTTGAATCTCTCTGATGACTAATGATGGTGAGCATTCTTTCATATGTCTTTTGGCCATTAGAATTTCCTCCTTTTCAAAGTTTCTGTTCATTTCTTCTCCTCATTTATTGATGGGGTTGGCTGTTTTCTTCTTGTAAACTTCTAGAAGTGCCTGATATATCCTGGATATTAACCAAAGTACCTTTTTTTACCGTACCATTTCTTGAAGACTGTCTAAATTGTATTTTTATCATTATGTAAAGTACCTTTAAGTTTCTGGTATTTTTATGTTACATCACAATTAACAAATAAAAAAATAAGTCAAAATAAGAAATACACATACTACATATAGTCTACACCATGTTCGTTCTATGTCAGATCATTCAAAGCCAAAAAATTGGGATGAAATATACTAGATTTGAAAATGTGCTAGATTTCAACTAGGAAAAATGAGGAAAATATTTCTAAGTTCTCTGAATGCAGCAGTCATGTGTACCTAGGTCGAGAATTCAACATGATGAATGACCTAAAATCTGAGCTGTGCATACGGAAGTGAGCGGCTTGAAATGCCTTCAGAAGCATCAAAGAAATAGCTAAAAGGACAAAGATCCTCTGGCTTTGGGTACATCTCTTCCAGTCCACCGTTCTCCCTGCATTAATGTACGCCTCAGAGACCTGGGCCCTACGAAAGCAGGAGGAGAATGCTATTCGGGTCTCCCAGAGAGGAATTGAAAGAGCTATGCTTGGATTATCATGCCTCACTCAAGTGAGAGAAGGAATCCGGAGTTCTGACCTCCATCGCTATTGCAGATTCAGGGATGCTGTCTCATTTGCCAAGGCATCGAAAATCAGATGAGCTGGACATGTAATGTGATTTGGAGATGACCATTGGACTAGAGCCATTACTAACTGGCTCCCACAGGATGTCAAAAGATCACGTGACCTCCTACAAGATGGTCAGACTTCTTCGTCAAGACCCTGAACGAACGAATTGAGGCTCTTCATATTCCTGAAGCAACCAGATGCTATTATTGGCATGTAATAGTGTCAAATGGAAATGTTACTGGTTCCCGCTAGAGCAAATCGATGAATAACAGAATTCAAGTGATCAAGTAAACTTTACTTATAAAATTAGACATTATCATAGTATACAGAGAGTTTATGAGCTGGACAGTAACATTCTGAAGATCAGCAGAAGAAAATCTAATATGTGAGGCAAACAGTTAAGATATATTATGCACTCATGGATGTGGAAAATGCAAGAGAGCTTGTATTAAATATCTTTAAATTATAACCACCTTCTATGTATCCGCTTTGATAATTAATTTCTAGAATTTCACACATAATTGAGAAAACTGATCTTTTCTTTTTATACTTAAAACCAAGTGACTCAATTTAAATATGAGTGTGGCAATATGAAAGGAGCAAAATACTTGGAACTTATCTAAACTCCTAGTGGCTTGAAAACTTGACTCATAATTCTGATTTCATAATTTTTTTATATACAGTATGCAAATAAGCAGCAAATAAGAATTAAAGAACATTCTAAAACAACAGCAAATTCTGTACCTCAAAAGGATTATTACATCAATTTATAAAGGCAAGCATCAAATCGTGATAGCTAAAAATATCAAATTACTAACTGAATGTTCCAAACTATAAATTGTACATGAACTTTAGAGGTACTATAAAAAATATACAAAATTCTGAGCTATTCAAATTGATCATATGAGTTTGGAAGAAATATGATATATGGGTTTCAAAATCAAATACACAAACTCAAAAGTTTTTACATTGGCAAAGGGCGCTATTGAAAGAAAGGAAGAATAATAGCTTGATAGTTTGGGGTGTGGACAGAGCAGCTCGATGGCTAAAAGTAGATATACTCTTATGGCTCTGTGAAATGGGAATGTTGCTTAGGTTCTCCCATTATTCCCATCATAAAATGAGCTGTAGTAAAAGAAATTATTCCATAGGAAGTGTGAATAATAAGGGTTATGTGAAAAAACACTTAGAACAGGGTTGAGTATATGGTAAGCAAACAATATATACTAGCTTAATAAAGTGATGAGGCTATCCACTTCACTTGATCACTTGAATCCGTTATTCATCGATTTGCTTGAGGGGGTGCCAGTAACATTTCCATTGGACCCTATCACGTGCCAATGTAGCCCAATGGCATCTGGTTGATTCAGAAATATGAAGAGCCTCAAACCGTTCCTTCAGGGTCTTTACAAGGAAGTCTGACCATCTTGTAGGTGGGCGGCCATGTGATCTTTTGATATCCCGTGGGATCCAGTCGGTAATGGCTCTAGTCCAGCGGTTGTCTCCAAATCGCATTACATGTCCAGCCCATCTGATTTTCGATGCCTTGGCAAATGAGACAGCATCCCTTATTCTGGAATAGCGACGGAGGTCAGAACTCTGGATTCCTTCTCTCACGAGTGAGGCGTGATATTCCAAGCATAGCTCTTTCAATTCCTCTTTGGGAGACCCGAATAGCATTCTCATCCTGCTTTCGTAGGGCCCAGGTCTCTGAGGCATATGTTAATGCAGGGAGAATGGTGGAGTCAAAGAGATGTGCCCGGAGCCAGAGGTTCTTTGTCCTTTTAGCTATTTCTTCAATGCCTTTGAAGGCATTCCATGCTGCTCTCTTCCTCCTGCGCAGCTCAGGTTTTAGGTCGTTCATCATGTTGACTTCTCGACCTAGGTACACATAACTGCTGCATTCAGAGATGTTTGTTCCATTGGGAGTGAATGGGGCCTCTGGAACTAGTTCATTCTTCATGAACATAGTTTTCTTTAGATTCAGCTGTAGACCTATCTTTCCACATTCTCGGTCAAAGTCAGCCAGCATTTGTGCCTCTTGGCTAATGTTTGGTGTTATTAGAACGATGTCATCAGCGAAGCGGAGGTGGTGTAGTTGCCGACCATCTATCTTCACTCCCATTCCTCCAGTAACAGGGCATCCACAGTATTTATAAATTCTTGAATGACTAACTTCAACTTTTACTTGTCACTTTGCTATGTTTGAATTACTTATTGTTCTTTGTAAAAGTGCCTGGATATAGATATATACAAATTAAATCTATGTGTGTGTGTGTGTGTGTGTGTATAATATTTTTCCATTGCCAAAACTAAAAGAAAACAAACACTTATCTTGCAATAGAAAAATATAAATTCCATTCCAGAGCCAGCATGATAGTACTTAGAGAACTTGCCCTGGAGGAGGCCAACCGGGGTTCAATTCCCAGCATCCCTTTTAGTCCTCTGAGTACCATCAGGAGTGATCCCTGTGTACACAACTAAGAGTAGATCCTAAACACTGCTAGATGTACTTCAAAAACAAACAAAATAACCAAACAGAAATGAATTCCACCCCACCCTAAATTAAAATGTCACTTTATTTGTGAGAACTGCTTAAATACTGATATATCATAATTAAAAAGGCATTTAAAATAAAATAGGTGAGGACCATTTCTATTTTAAATTAGTGACATTCAGACTAGATTGGTAGTAAAGTGGGTACAGAGCTTGCTTTCCACGTAGCTGACACATCCCACATGGTCCACCAAGAACTAGTAGTGGCAATTTCTAGGTTCAGAATCAGTAATGACACCTGAACAACATCCTAATACAAGGAAGGCTATTTATTTTCCTATTTACATTCCTTACTTACCCAAACTTAAGAAGAACTCATAGGCACTTAATAAATTAAAAATTCTAAATATAATGTGGTTTGTAATTTTTCTAATATAAAAAAGTATTACAAATAATGGAATCTTTGTGTCTCCTGAATATAAATGTTACCATTTTCAGAAATTTTCTAAAATATCTACTCTGTTAATTAGCATTGGAAGAAATCAATCTTGTGAAAAGACTTCAAGATCATCACTGCTTACCTTTCTGATAAAATATGTAGATTGATATCTGTCACATCCAACCTTTACCAAAGTGTTCATCTTGCAGTAATTTAGACAGGTAGTACTCTATATAGAATCATTCATTGACCAGTATGTGAGTGGAAGACGTATATTTTGCAGTTAATGGAGTTGAATAGATCTTTGCATTTCACAGCTCATTGAATGTGTACTCCATTTTCTTTCTAGCTTCCACTGCTAAATTTTTTTTTAGCCAGCAGTCTTATACATTATAGATCAATTCATCACTTTGAGAAACTAGTAAAACATATTTAGAAATGATCAGAAGAGGCTGGAAAGGTATGATTAGAATCCTATAATTATTTATGCTAAATAACTATTGGACTAAATACCTTGACATTTTTGGATCATTTACATATTTCTTAATTAGAAGTAGAATGCAACATGAGAACATAGTTCAAAATTTCAAAATTGTGTACACTTTACAGAATTACTGGATCACTAAGGATAAATGAATATAGCACTAAAATACTAAGAGATCAAAGATGTCCTCAGTCATTTAAGTTGAGGATGTATTTTTGAGTCCTGATAAATTACATTTGGAAAGTCTCATCAGAAATGCCATAATATATTTTTCACATATTCAAACTTATTTTCACCACTAATAATTTAAGACCTTTTAAAAACATCTATGTTTATGACCATCAAAATAACACTATTGTATGTTTAGAGGTACTCCATGAGTGATAGAAAATGTTTGCAAATAGCACTTTCATCTCCAAAAGACATTGAAAGACATATTAGCATTATACCACAAATAAAAAAAAATAAGGTAAAACACTTATGCAAACAATAATGAACAAAATGATTTTTTTCCCCCCCCCAAAGGTATATTTTCAAATATCTTAAAAATATAGCTTAAGTGCTTAGAGTTAGGTTCATAACTACTTATTTGTCTATACTTGAATGATTAGTACTATTTGTTTGGAAATTTCATTAGAAAATGAGATTCAAGAGTTGACTACCTCTGATCCAAACTTTAACCTCCACCTCCTTTAAAATTAAGTTGATTGTGGGGGCTGGATTGATAATCCAGCAGGTAGGGCGTTTGCCTTGCACACGGCAGGCCCATGCCAGTCTGGTTTCCATTCCAGGCATCCCATATGGTCCCCCGAGCACCGCCAGGAGTAATTCCTAAGTGCAGAGCCAGGAGAAACCCCTGAGCATTGCCGGTGTGACCCAAAAACGCAAAAAAAAAAAAATTAAGTTGAATTGTAACTAAGTCTGTGCATTCCTTAAAATAGTGTTAGGCTACAAAGGTAGAATGGAATCATTGCAACAGAGACCATTTAGTTCCCAAAGCGAGAAATGTACTATGTATACCTTTACAGAAAAAATGAACCCCATTCTAATTAAAAGTCATGATCTATCACAAAAGACCATGTGGGAAGTATCTAGTGACCAAAAGAAAACTCTGACTACAAAATAAACAAAATCTTGCTGAAGTGGATGACTGTACATACTGTCTTTTACTGAACAGTAATTTAGCAATACCAGAGACCACAGTTTTAGTGAAACTATAGATATGGGAAATAGAAAATGGATCCACAATAATTTTTATCACTATCAAAGACTTAAGACATATTTTTTGAAATTTTTTTGTAAGAGAGCATTCCAACAGCATTTCTCAATGTATGATCACATTCTTAGCTAGATATTTTGATGATATTCCTTTTGAGCACAGGTATTGGGGGGGGTGCTAAAATATGTACAACCAAGGATTTATCAGTAAAATAGAGAAAAGTTATAACACTGACAGTCAAAACACACATTAATAAACAGTAGTGCCTATACTTCCTTAGATAAGCTCTTTTATGAGACCAAAATTCATTTTTGGAAATAATCAGCAGCTGCTTTGCAAAATGGCTCTGAGTCTCTCTGTATACCAATATCCAAAAGAAGTTGCAGTTTAACTCTGAAAGTCTTAAGAAGTATGAGAAAAATCTTAAATATATTTATGTATTTTCTTAACTAGATGTTAACTTTCTGAAAGAACTGAGGAAAAATAGCTGTTAGAATAGATTAATTGATAATTCTGGAAAATACATTTACACTTACTCTTTCATAAAAAATATGTTTATAACAATAACACCGATTATGGTGCTTATTTTGAATTATATAGAAAGAGAAAGTCATGTTCTCCAGTATAAAAAGTCCAAAATCTCCATAAACAACTATACTGCAATATTATAATTTCTACAACTACAGAAATTTATGAATGGACTGAGCATGAAGACAGAGGAAACAAATTATCAAAACCCATATGTGTAACTAACACTGTCTGGATTCAAGACACCATGTCCAAATGGCAGGATATAGAAATTATCAGTGTAGTGTAGCCAGTGTGAGACAGAGCATTTTAGAAATGCATCCAACATAGTCAAAAGATTTCAGTCAAGAGGTCCAACTTTAATTAGTGAAACGGTAATATTAGAACCATTGAAATCAAAGAAGGACTCATACCTAATTGTTTTGGAACCCAAAATTAGAGTCTCTGGTTTCTTCCTCTGTTCTTCAATCCCAGTTTTGCATTAAATTATATTCCCCTCATTGACTTACATCAGATAAAATTTTGCCCCTTTTGATGGCAGCAGCTGAATCAGCAACTCAACAAGTTGAACTTTTACACTATCCTTCCACAAGGGTTAACTGTAGGTACATAGATAGGGCTACAGTCTTACTCTGACATGATCTATTAGTATTAAAAATGTCACCTTTATATTCATTGTAATTCATGTGGTAAAATGTGCATGAACTATGAAAGACCCGTAAAGTACTAATTTCAAAGCTATTTCTACATATTGTATGTATGTAATTTTTTGTTATGGTGATTCTGGTCCCAGGTATTCTATAAAATATGTTGGATGAGGATAATTAACTAAAAATTCCATTTAACTCTACAGATATTTTAAGTAATGATCTCAACAAACAAATCTATGTTGAAATTAACTGTGGCTTAACTGCATTACCAGTCATAGTTTCCTATCTCAGAGGTATAGTGACCTATTCATATAACTGGACAATTGCCTTTATTAGTGCATTTCACTTATATTATTTTTATATGTAACAATATTTGGTGATAGCTGTGACGATCATTTCTAGAATAATTTAACTTCTAAAGCAACATGGAATTTCTTTCTCTTATTACTTTCTGATATTGAAATATTTCTCTAGCTTTCTTTGATAGATTTTAAAGTACTAAGGAAATAATGTTACCTGAAGTGAGATACCTTTTTAGAAAAATTTGATTTGACCGGGCACAAATACTCCCTAATTTAGGTAAGTTTTTTTTCTAATACAGATAGTGGAGTTAGGCACAAAACATGCCAAATTAATAGAGTTCAACATTGAATAATTTTAGAGGAAGAGAAAACTACTATATCTCTTTTAAATTTCACACATTTCAATAAAGCAGACAACTGGTATTATGGCACATTTAGTTAGGAAGCAAAACTGTTTATAACACTGGGCTACTATTTATTAGCCTACGTGAAAACCACGTGGGTTTTCACTTACCTTGTGTAAATTGAGGAAAAGAATATTTGAGAAGAGGATTCAAGTTAGCCTTTAAGTCATCAGCACTCAAATTATCATTTCATTTTTGACCCAAAATGAACCTTTCCAAAAATTACGCATGCTTTAAAAAATACCTAGAAAACTAATTTTCCCTTACCAACATTTACAAACTGAATAACATGCATTTTTAAATAGATGGAGATGACCTAGTGTTAGAAAAAAAAAAAGCAAAGCCAAGCTGCAAAAATCACACTATATGTTCATTTTCACAATCTCTTAACAAAATGAACACTTTAAATGTACCTTTTGTCTTTGACTGGGAAAAAGAGAAAGACAAGGAAATTAATATTTTTGTAATATAGATGTCATCTTATATTTCATGCCTGACTCATTTGAAAATGTAGATTAATTTGCAAACAATTTAGAAAGCTGAACTATTGAATTGGGTCCTCTAAGATTTAGGATTTGTCATCTTTTAAAGTTGACACCCAGCGAGAGCTTGTCAATTACAAAGAAGTGAAATGAAGTGAAAATAAGTCTCATCTTCATCTTCTTGTTATATGCTTGGGTGGTTATAGAGAGACACCATTTACAAGCTGAAAATAATTATTCAGAAAGTTACGCTTCACTTTGAAACCAAATTTAAAGAAAAGAAAAGTGCCATTCCTTGATGGTTATTTTATTCAGTAGGTGTGTAAGCTGAGTAAAAAGTAGGAAATGCTATATGGCTACTTAAGACTAGCAGTTAGAAGGGTTCTGTGTGTCCATTCTTCACACTGAGGATGAATAGAAAAGACTTAAGGTTATTGCTTTAGAAACAAACCTCCCTACTTGCCATGCAGCTCCATTACTCTTCAATGAAAGTGAAAATTGGGAAAATCATTATAATGTTATTTGCACATTTTATCAACATGTGAATTGAAGCACCCATTACAATGCCACTCCCTCCTGACCTCACCTTTAATTGCTTTTCATTCTAACCACAAACACAAGCTGTTTAAATTCAAACTAAAATGAAGAGTTAATTTTATTCAAAGAAATAGATACATTTATAAAGGAAGACTTTAGCAAAATTGTACACCATTTAACTCTTGGCATAGATATCAAGATCGACTGGTAATTGATAAGGATTATTGCCCTTGGAAATGCATGAGTATATAGTAAATGTATATAGTAAATACAGCATAGCATATAATATAAATGTATATAGGATTTAGTGTACACTAGAAGTATATAGTAAATGTGGCATTCCTAGAAATTAATCTTATCTTTTGAACTCAGCTTTCTTTGAATACATATTTCTGAGAGTGGGTGGTAATTAAAATAACACCTGAAGTTGGATAACAGACAGAAGTAAATTCTAATATTTTCTTCCTTCCTGAAATGTATTAAGATCATTTAAAGGTCAACCTCTGACTTCACAGAGAAGTAAAGAGACAAGAAGAGACCAAAGAGGTGGGTAATAACATTTAAATTGTTCATCATGAAGAAATGAGTCATGGTTTCTCTTCTGCATCGTTTCTCTACTCCACTCCACTCAACTTACCTAAAGCTTCCAGGTCAATTTTATTTCTATCATAGTGAGAGGGACTGCACACAAATATATTATATATTCTCTTAATTTTAATAAACATATGCTAGATATATGGAAAATACTGTTTATATAGCTTTTATATCAAGATATTACTAAGTCATGAATATATATCTCCATAGTTCAGAGTCTATAAAAACTATATCTAATATTCCTTTATAAAATGGATACATCAAGATTTAAAGTCTATAATGATGCTAATATTTCATTAAATGGATATATCAAGACATATACTATTGCAAAGTCATTAAATTACTTATATTATTATTATGTCCGATATAATTTGAAGTATCTACATGATTATGAATATTTCTACTTTAAAGATAAATTCTCAAAGAGAAAAAAAACATTTCAAAAATGTGAACGAGGGCTAGACCAATAACACAGTGAACAGGGTATTTGCCTTGGACGTAGTCAATCCAGGTTTATTCAAAGATAAATATCAGTATCACATATGGTCCCTGAGCGCTTCCAGGAGTAAGCAGTGTGCACTACTGAGTGTTGCCCCCCCAAAATTAAAACTGATATAAAATTTGAAAAAATATAAGTTTTAGAGTCACATAAGTAATACAAATTTTAATTCACCACTAGACCTCAATGATATAATTTAATATTTTAAATAATATTTTAAGATATGATTAGAAAACACCATCTTCTAGAAGTTTTAAAATACTAGAAATAGTTAGCATATTAGCACACTTGACAATAAGTCTGATAATAATCATTATTACTTGTCTTTTCAAAAGTGTTAAATTAATTTATCAAGTATATAGTTCAACATAAGAATACCAGTTTTCCCACAAAATTTATTTAGATATTGTGTTAAGAAAATTTGCCAAGATAAAAATTAGTATATATAATTTTAATATCTATTCATTGGATTGCTAGAATAAATCTATACTTAGTAATGCTCTCATGTACCAAACATTGAAGAACTTTGCTTTTTTTTTTTGGATTCAAACTTTATATCCATCTACAATAACTTAATTAAAGTAATAGTGGCTTATAATATTATATAAGTTCAAAGCATAGGGTCCACATCTGTATGTGCTACACTATGACCTCTCTTCCAACATCTAATTTCTACACACCACCATACTATAACTTAATCATACAATGAACTGAACATGAGCCTTCTCATTTCCCCCCTGATAACCACTATTTAGTACTCATAAAATGCTTGTTTCTGTGTTATTTATTTTTTATTTCAATTTTTAACCCTAAGCTTTATATCTTTATATCTGTATCACTTCTTGTCACTTGTCTTCCCGTTGTTCATCGATTTGCTTAAATGGGCACCAGTAACATCACCATATGTCCTGTAGCATGCTAGTGTAGCCCAAGGGCATCTGCTCACTCAAAGAGCCTCAAGCTGTTTGTTCAGGTCATGGGAATGAGGTTTATAATTGTTACTGGTTTTAGGCATGTCAAATATGACACGATTAGCTTGCCAGGCTCTGCCATGCGGGCTTTATTTCTGTATACACTATAATTGGGAGGGAACTTTGAATTCAGACAGTGTAGTGTGTGAGAGCCGCGCCAGTGTATTGATGAGTACTGATGGCAGATTCTTCAGGTGTTTGGGTCTGACATTGTCTGGGCCAGGTGCTGTTCACTTTTTACTGATGAAATGGCATGCCAGAAATAAGAAGGGAGAATGTTGGGAACGACATATCCATCCTGTGGAATTTGGTATGTGGGCAGGTGGACGTCGCTATCAAAGAGATCCGAGTAGAAGTCATGCATAATCTTCTCCATTGTCTTTCTGGAAGATGTGATCAATCCATCAGGACATCTGAGGGAAGTCATCTTGGTCTTATAGTTGGTGAAGGATAGGTTGGCACTGCGAATGCTTTTCCCGGCTTCTGCTGCATCGGCCACTATTTCTGCTCTCCTCTCTTTGATGTCTTCCTTTATCACTTCTCTGCACTGCTTTGCAAAATTGGACGTTAGCTTATGGTTGCCTGAAGCTCGCACCCTGCCATGTTGGCGAATGAGCTCGAGAGTTTTTGAAAACAGGAATCCTTTTGTGGCTTTCTTTCTCTCAGTGTTCCTCACACAATTATGGAGGTGCTGAACCAGTCAGTTATATTCGATGTTGTTAGTGATAGTATCTTCCCATGTTAAAGCAATGGTGCCAAAGAGGTCCCAGTTGGTGGTCATTCTGAGAGTTCTCTCCTTAAACTCTGCAGCCATTTCTCCCTGTTCTGTGAAGTAGAATTTTGCATGAAAGATACAGTGGTCTGATTCTGTTGGAATTTTGGGAAGACAGGAACATCACTTTTATCACTTGTATAACTTGTTTTCCCATTGTTCATCCATTTGCTCGAGTAAGCGCCAGTAACATCTCCATTCGTTGGGAATGAGGTCCATTATTGTTACTGTTTTTGGCTTATGAAATATACCATGGGTAGCCTGCCGGGCTCTGCTGAGACTGGATTTATACCAGGGGACCCAGTGCTGTCAGACTAGAAGCATTCTTGTCTCTTTCCTTTTTGCCTCCTCAGTGGATAAAGGTGTTTGTGACAGGACAGGTCTTCATATCCATTGAGTACTGGAAGAGGGCAGTGGGGTTTATGAAATGGTCCAGGATGGGGTTTAGGGTTTAGGTTGGGGTTTAGGTTTATGGGTTAATCAGGTCTGTTTCTGTTCTTGCATTGGCTTTATGAATTTCTGGAAAGTGGTTGGTTTCTACTAATTTCATGTACCACACAGCCACAGTGTGGCCATGTGCCACATGGAGAGCCAGTAGCAGCTAAGCCTCATGTGTCAGTGTCTCTGGATCACATTCAACCATCCCAGAGACTTTGTGTGCAGGTCTACCAGGCCTCCCAGATGGGACAGAGGTGGGGAGATGGATTGCAGCTCCAGCCCCATGGAAGCCCAGTGACTTTAGCCACCGAGACCCGCATACCTGGTCTTGAAATAGGTCAGGCAAAACCGTTGATTCAATATAGTGTGGTCAATTTCATTGTGAAACTGTACACCAGGAGATTCCCATGTCTAAAATTTAGATTAAGCCTTCTGGAACTGTGAGTTACCATGGTAATTCACAGTTACCAAATGGTCTTGGTCGACATGATGAACTCAGATAGTCTCTCACCCTTTTTGTTCCATTTTAGGACATGGGTCCTGATGTGGAGTTTTCCAGCTGATCTTCTCGGTCCTATCTGGTTTTCCCAACGAAAAACCAGCAGGACAGTTCTACAGTTTGGCAACTAGCACCCCATCTGCCTGTTGTCCATCATCTACAAGCTGTTCACTTGAGTCATTCTGAACAGGATTGGCAAAACATTAGATGAAGGACAACCATGCGAGCAAGCTGGCTTCCAAAAAGGATTCAGCACAATCAACCATATCCACATGGTAACCAAGCTCATTGAGGTTTGTAGGGAGTTTGAAATGCTGCTCTATCTCACGTTCATTGATTTAAAGAAAGTCTTTAATTCTGTTGAATCGGAAGAAGTCATCAAAGCCCTAGCCAAACAGGGTGTTCAAACCCAATACATCAAGATCCTTTGTGAGCTGTATTATGGATTCACCACCAGCATCTCACCATTCTACAAGGAAGTGAACATCAATGTCAAAAGAGGGGTCCAGCAGGGTGACACCATTTCACTGTAACTTTTAGCACCACCCTGGAGAATGTCATGCGACAATTAGAATGGGAAGGTATGGGAGTGAAGATAGATTGTCAGCAAATACACTACCTCCTCTTTGCTGATGACATTGTTCTAATAACACCAAACATAAGTCAAGCGGCACAAATGCTGGCTGACTTCGACTGTGAATATGGAAAGGTAGGTCTGCAGCTGAATCTCAATAAAATAATGTTCATGAAAAACGAACTAGTTCCAGATGCTCCATTCACTCTCAATGGAGTAAACATCTCTGAATGCAGCAGTTATGAATACCTAGATCGAGAAGTCAGCATGACAAATGACCCAGCACCCAAGTTGCACAGGAGGAAGAGAGTGGCGTGGAATGCCTTCAGAGCATGGAAGAAATAGCTAAAAGGAAAAAAAAAACCTCTGGTTCTGGGCTTTTTTGACTCCACCATTCTCCCTGAATTAACATATGCCTCAGAGACCTGGGGCCATGAAAGCAGAATGAATGCTATTTGGTCTTCCAAAGAGGAACCTAAAGAGCTATGCCAGGAATATCACACCTCACTCAAGTGAGAGAAGGAATCCAGATTTCAGACCTCCATAATCAATTGAGAGTCATAGATGCTGTATTGTTTCCCAAGGTGTCGAAAATCAGATGAACTGGACAAGTAATGTGACATGGAGATGACCACTGGACTTGAGCTGTTACTGACTGGATCTCACAGGATATCAAAAGTAGGATGCCCACCTTACAGGATGGTCAAACTACTTCGTCAAGACACTGAATGAACGGTTTGAGGCTCTTTGTATTCCTGGAGCAAGCAGATACCATTGAGCTACACTGGCACGTGACAGGGATGAATGGAAATGCTACTGTCACCCACTGAGTTAATCAATGAATAATGGGGTGTCAAGTTATCAAGTGATATCACTTGATCACTTCTTGATCACTTGAATCCCGTTATTCATTGATTTGCTTGAGTGGGCGCCAGTAGCATTTCCATTTGACCCTATCACGTGCCAAGTGATATACTATAATATAATTTTCACCAAAATAGCCAATCTATCTTCAAACGAATAACTGAGATCCTTCCCTTTCTTACAACAGCTATCCTATTCTTTTGACCATATTGTGTGGTCAACATTTAAGAATTTCATTTTATTTAGTTTATTTTTTTTGTTCATTTGCTGCTCTACATCTTCCACATGTTATTTTAAATATTTTCTCATATTTAAAATAACTTTTGGGCTTATTGCACTTAGAAAAATTCCTTCTAGATCCATACATACTCTCACAAACTTGAATACTTCATATTTGTTTAGTCATTGTTTTTCTTTGGACATAGGTAAAAGACAAAAATCTGGAATCTGTACCATTGGGTAGGGGACAAATGGCAGAACTCCCACTGCAGATAGTTTATCTGGTGAGAAGAAAGTATAAGTGATATGAGAACAAACCCCTTGACCCAGGTGTAGTCCATATAAAAGAACTTACACTGTTGGTATCTTAGCAAGGACAGGAAAGTTCTTTAGACTGTAGCACTTTTCCCAGGTGAGAAATTGTTTTTTCCACTGTGCTCTACTCCACTCCACTCTAGTCCACTCCAAGACTGGTATTTACCTCATGAAGTGCACAGACAGAGAAATCACTTGATCACTTGGTCACTTGACATTCCATTATTCATCGATTTGCTTAAGTGGGTGCCAGTAACATTTCCATTGGTCCCTATCATATGCATGTGTAGCCAATGGCATCTGCATGATCCAGGAATACAAAGGCCTCAAACCACTCGTTTGGGATCTTGACAAAGAAGTCTGACCATCTTTTAGTTTGGTGGCCATGTGATCTTTTGACGTTCCCGTGGATTCCAGTCGGTAATGGCTCTAGTCCAGCAGTCGTCTCCAAATCATATTACATGTCCAGCCCATCTGATTTTCGATGCCTTGGCAAATGAGACAGCGTCCCTGACTTTGTATCATTGATGGAGGTCAGAACTCCAGATTCCTTCTCTCACTTGAGTGAGGCGTGTATTCCAAGCATAGCTCTTTTGATTCCTCTTTGGGAGACATGAATAGCATTCTCGTCCTGCTTTCATAAGCCCTGGTCTCTGAGGCCTATATTAATGCAGGGAGAATGGTGGAGTTGAAGAGATGTGCCTGGAGCCACTGGTTCTTTGTCCTTTTTAGCTACTTATTTGATGCTCTTGAAGGCATTTCACACAGTTCTCTCCATCCTGCGCAACTCAGGTTGACTTCTAGACCTAGGTACACATAACTGCTGCATTCAGAGATGTTTGTTCCATTGAGAGTGAATGGAGCCTCTGGAACTAGTTTGTTTTTCATGAACATTGTTTTGTTGAGATTCAGCTGCAGACCTATCTTTCCACAGGCAGAGGAAATATTTCATAACTGGAACCTAAGACAAGAGGGATATAAGTGGTGCCACAAACAAACCAGTGTTCCTACATCACATTCATACAAGCTGGCCCCCTCCAAACTTTCTGACATCACAGCAAATAAAGGACTTAGAATGTATGGAAGCCACCAGAGACCATTACAATACAATTTTTAAAAAGTCACAGTGCCATCTTCTGGAAAAGAAAAAGTTCTTCAACTACACAAATTGATGACTTATATTTTTTTAAAGAAAAATTGAAATAAAAAGATGGGCATAAACAAAAACAATAAAGTAATTTGAGATGCAAATAAACAGGGCATCATTATGAAAATACCTCTTCAGAATCCAAGGTCAGAGACATTGAAAATTATATCATGCTATTAGATTAAAAAGTTCAAAATGGCTACAATAAGAAAGCTCAAATAGGTAGAAAAAAAAATTCAGTGAAGAAGCTTGAAGTGATGCCAAATACCTTCTAAAATTAGAGATAAAACAAAACTCAGAAAAAAATAAACCCAGAAATAAAACAATGAACAGAAGATACATTTAAAATTTAAACAAACAGAAAACATTTTAGATTAGAATGAGAAGAGCTCAATTTGAGAGAGAACCAGTGATATAAAATGTTATGGAAACTGATAGACCAATCCAGGACCAAACCAGTGGTCTCAAAAAAAAAAATGCAGCAGTAATTGAGGTGGAAGAAGAGAGACATTGGATACAAAAAAGAACAAAACAAAGAAATTATGCAAGATATCTGTTTAAGAAAAGATAATAAAAGGACAAATAGATATCCCATAAGAAGAATAGAGAGATAAATGACCATATAACTTAATAAAAAAAACTCTTCTCAAACTTGGAGAAGTATCTTTATATACAAGTTCATGAAGCCAAAAGAACCATGCTTAGTTCAATGCAAAAAAAAAAACACCCCAAAACAAATATTTGTAGTAATTAATCTATCTATAATGGTATAAAACAAACTAGATAATGGAAAAGGTAAATTAATTTATGTAGACACTCCTAACAGGCTTTCATCACACTTCTGAGCAGCAACTATAGGCCAAGAGAGAGGAGAAAGAGGCACTAAAAATATCAAAAAATAAATACCAGATAATAAAACATTTACTACCAGAGAAAGGTATTGTCAGAGAAAAGATAGAAATAAAGGTTTTCCCAACAAAAACGTGAGTTGGTCAGCACTAGACACGTATTAAAAAAACACACTGAAATGGAATTTCTTATCTTAATTTTTTAACGTCCAAAAAATAAAAACCAAACAAATAAATGCATATCATCAATATGGTTATGGAATATGATTCCAATATGGTTAAGGAACAAGCTACAGAAATATAAAAAAGTTTCTTCTCTATATGAAAATAATGAAAAATCCTCATCCTGCTGAAGCTCCAGGAGCTTCTCCCACACCCCACAGCCTCTGCCATACAAAGACCCCAGCCTTATAATTTCTCAACTAATCTTAAAAGGGAAGCCAAGTTGATGAAATTCCCAGGTACACCAGTCTTTGGGCTGAAAACTCTGGGGCCTTCTCTGAGTGGGTTGGGCAGCATTCCCATTTCCCCATATTGCTGTCAACTCCAGAAGTCACACCCATATCTCACATCCTATAGCATATAAATGGCCAACTTCACAGCTTCATGACTAATCTCAAGAAAGGCCAAGCCAAATAATTGTCCCAATTCTATAGTCTCTGGAGCAAGTATCTGCATATGTGGCCACATGATGCCATCAAATTCCACAATACTGACATCTTAATTGAACATAGTAAATTTGATAGGACAGTAGCATAGAAGCCCACTAAGCTCAATAAATGAAAACAGTAATGCAAAAGGTTCAACTAGCAACAAATATGTCAATAAATTCTTGGGCAATGATTTTAATAATTGTGAGATATAACAATTTTCACACATTTTCTTTTAGTGAACTATTTTTTGTTAATTCCATTTTCTATTTAATTGTAAGAAGCAATATAAGATTAATTATCTTGTGTCTTCTAAAGGTACAGGGTTGAGGGACTAGAGGGAAATTGAGGACAAGGACAGAGGGAAAGTCACACTGATGGTAGAATTGCTATAGAATTGGAACTTTGAATGCCCAGAAAATCTCTATTATGAACAACTTTGTAAATCATGGTGTTTAAATAAAATAAAAAGAAAAATACTTTAAATATATTAAAATCTTAGTGTAGAACCTAAATAGCATAGCATAAAATATAGGAGCATGATCTTTTATTGTGGTTCAAGTCCAAAGATAAAGAACACAATGACAAAAATAATGTGAACCCATCAAATGAAAAACCTGCATAGTAAAAGAAATTTGCATCAAAACAAGGGAATCCTACTGAATGTGAGACAATATCTACATATCATATGTTTGATAAGGGGTTAATATTCAACAGCTAAAAAAGAACTCATCCAACAATTGCAAAACCCATAAAGAACTGTATTAAACAATGGGTGGAGGATCAGAATATAAACATCTCTCAAAGAAGATACACAGACATCAGCACACATAAGAAAAATTGCTTACCAACTGTTGGGAACCGGCTGGGTTCCCAAGAATACCAGGAAATGAGTTCCCTTCTACCTCCAAAGCTGGTGGGGGAATGGATTAAAACTCAGAAATCCGAGCCAGTTTTAAAAGACTTTACTATCACAGGTTCTGATATACAATCCAAGAACAGGAAAAAACCCTGGACTCTGTGTTCCTGGCTGGTACTCAAACATATGTAGGCCAAGATGGCTGCCACCACGTGTTGAAGCCCAACAGAGAATGGAGAGAAGCAAACACCAAGGAAAGCCAAATGGCAAAAGGCCCCTTCTTCTTTCTCCTAGCTTCTTTAATAGACAGAAGCCTGCCAAAATCTTCCAGCCCAGCCCATCATAGGTTGGGCTATCTAAAGAACCAGGTAGATGCCTATTTTGAAATGTAGATCTTTAGGTGGACCTTTGGCTCAAGCTTCACCAAAACCAGAGCTGATTTCTAGAGTCAAAATCTCCCTAGCAGAGAGAGGAGGGGCTGCATCTCTGAACCAGAAAGAAGTTCAGAATGTAGTATGTAGGGAGTAGCATTAATACCTTTATCATGAATATATAGCTAGGAGATCCCAGACACTGGATCCCACTAAGGTCCAAAATCCATCAGAAAAATTCACTTTGGCATTTCCTTTAGAGTCAGAGACATGTTAGTTTGCCCAAAGGCACACTGGCATGTTCTGAACTAGGAGAATAGATTACATTATGGTTGATCCAACATCGCCGAGTACTCTTGGAATGTCTACATATACGTCCCATGCGGAGACCTGTGGGAACAGAATATTGATCTGGGGCAAGTGAGATTCATGATAAAAAAATATCTATACGGTATAAAATTATGAAATCAATCCAATTCTGCCTGAACTCCTATTGTGTCTGCTCTGGAGATTGCCCAAAGGCAGGGACCAGCTCTCCACATAAGCTAAGTGTAGCTGGAGGCTAAGACTCAGTAGGGCGTGTCACCCAACATACTACCATTCTAAGAGAAATAAAAGTCAAGACAATGGTTTGATATCAACTAAATATGTGAGATATCTATTATTTAAAGACAACCAGCAGGTACTAGGGTGTATACTGAGGTGGACCTTATGCTTTGCTGATGGGCGTGTAAATTGATGCACCATTGTAGAAAGTAATATGGATATTTCTCAAAAAATGAAAATAGGAATCTATATTATCCAGTTATCACACTTTTGAGGATTTTACCATCAAATACAAAAACAATAAGTCAAGGACATATAAAGCACTTCCATGTTTATTACAGCATTATTTACAATATCCAAGAACTGGAAACAAACTAAATACCCATAAACTGATGAATGGATAAAGAATAAATGGAATATGAATACAATGGGGAATTATTCAGCTATAAAGATAGGTAAAAATCTATCTTGTAACAATTTTCATGGGCATAGAAGATACTATGCTTAATGAAATATGCCATGAAAAAAGATAAATACAAGGGAGGGGGGGAAAAGATAAATACAGACTTATTTTATCCATGTTATATAGATAGAAAATAAGCAAGGAAAATAATCTCTAGCCCAGCATGTTGCAGTTACCTTAATGCTATCAATGACATTTGACTCAAGGTTGAGTCTAAGATTTGAGACTCTCAGTCCATGATTCTGCCTTAGTATTAAGGTATATCTTCTTAAAAGTCCCACCAATAGTCATTAATATATACTAGAGAACCTTATTCTTGACATCTGTGTAACGTCAATTTCTTTTTTTTTTTGTTGTTTTGGTTTTGGGGGTACATGGTAGGACTCGGTTCTTACTCCAGGATCAGCACTGAAGGATCACACTGAGAAGTAACTCAAACCACCATGTACAGTGCCGGGATTGAATCCAGGTTGTCTGCATGAAAGGCAAGTTTTTTACAAGCTGAAATATCTCACCTCCCACTCACTTCAATTTCTGTGTCTTACAAGATATCCAAAGCTGTCCTGGACTTTAAATGTTCTTTCTACTTAGCATAAGGATAACCCAGAATGCCATGTAGTGGATTTCTACATGTTGATTTGTAGTCTGGCAATTTATTGTTTCTAGGAGTTACTTTTTAAAATTGATCACTCAACTGATGAAGGTTAATATTCAAAACACATAAAGCACTTGTAAAGCTTAACAACACAACAAAAACATTAAAAATTTGAGTATAAGAGATGAACAGCTGGGCTCAAATCCTCTCATCTCATATGGCCACCAGGAATGGTTCCTGAACACTGAGCCAGGAGTTTGTCTTAAGCCCTTCTGGATGTGGCCCCCAAACAACCCTCTCGTTCTCCCAAAAAATCCACAATAATGAAATATTGCTTCACACAAGTGAGACTGGCACACATCATAAACAAACCAAAACCAACCAGTGCTGATGTATTTTATTTTGGTTTAATTTGGGGTCATTATGCATTTAGAAAATTTATAATGTTGCAAATTATTTTACACTCACACATTCAGAGGTCCTGAACCACATTTTAAGATACTAATTTTTTTTTTTTTTTGCTTTTTGGGTCACACCTGGCAATGCTCAGGGGTTTCTCCTGGCTCTGCACTCAGGAATTACTCCTGGCGGTGCTCAGGGGACCATATGGGTTGCTGGGGACCAAACCCAGGCCGTCATGGGCCGGCCGTGTGCAAGGCAAACCCCCCTCCCGCTGGACTATCCCTCCAGCCCAAGATACTAACTTTTAAACAAACAAAAAAGACTTATTTTTTCACATAAGGAATATAGAGTCATGTTTATGGACCAGATGCTGGGCAACATATAGTACTTTGTGAGACTTCTCTTTCTGATTTTAAAATAGCTGCCTCACTATTTTCTCACACATCCTCCCTTTTATCTATGGGAAAATCAAGCCAAAAAGAGGAGGAGGAACCTAATTTTTATAAAAACATCAGTTTTATTGGAATAGGCATCAGCCTTGTAACCTTTAGCTACAGACAGAAAGACAGGGAATTCTGAAAACATGGACTGGGAAAAGACAGTCTCCAAGCCAAACCAGCCCAAAGGTATGAAGGTCTTTTGAATTACAGAACACATGTGAGGAGCAGAGAAGCCTTTGAGATTCAGAACTCCAGACCCAGAGCCATGGCTAAATGGACAGGGAAAAGGCCTGATAAGAATATATATATAATAAATATATAAAAAAGAAAAAATCATCAGTTCCAATTTCTTCCCCTTGGTACTTTTAAGTAACAGACTTTCCAAGGCAGCTTAGGAAAACCCTCACAAAAAAAATCCGAACTTTTCAAGACAAAAGTACATATTTTCCCATGGGGGCTGAGCGGGTATCTCCAGCATCTCTGCTTCAGATGTATAATTCCTTTCCTTACTTTATGGTGCAAATTCTCCATTGTGAAGATTGCCCCACATCTCTACTTGGGATGTGTACTTGGCACTCTCCTCTCTGGAGAAGATTGCATTCTCTCTAAAGCATGTACCTCTATTTCTCTCCCCTCATATCCCCAAATAAATTGACCTTAAATCACTGTCTCTTTTTTTCTTATTTTTTTTCTGTAGGGCAGATGATGGGCAGAGGTCAGAACTGAATTTTACTTTTCTGCAAAGAGCAAATTCCTTGCTCATGTTTGAGGCCAACTTCATGAGAAATAAAGTGGCGGCTATAAATTTCAATACAATGAAGATTAAGTGAGATATAGGGATAGTCTGGGGATGACTGGGTGGTGAGATGCAGAGTCTGTACCAGGAAAGGCACGCATAGCTCACTTTATCAGTCCTACCAGCCTCTGTTCAGGCACTTCCCAGTGACCGAGGTGGGTTAAGAGGAAGTCATTACCCTTCCCTCTCCGGGATATATTTCTCTTCTCTTCATTTCACATATGTCATCTGCAACAACCTTATTACCTATTTATAAACTTTATCCCAAATAAAATAGTTTACATGTAGACAACTAAATTGAAAGGGCACTCATACTTTGCAAATTAGTCCAGAGTGAATGACTGTCCTATGGTAATACTTCCCTTCATTACTCTCATCACTATCTGAAAATTTAAGTCATAGGACACTTGATAACTCATTCTATGTTCTAGAAAAGGGAAGATGATACAAACCCACTCTTGCTATCATCTCTTCCTCCACCTACTAAAAAATGATAAGAGCAAGTACTACAGTCATAATGAAACATGAATGAATAACTAGATTCAGTTCACCAAAAACAACAGGAAACAGAAAAGGAATGTTTCAAAACTTGGGGTATTCCAAACATGCCCGTCTACTCAGAGTAGATTTACTCCCACCAGAATCTCAGCATGGGTCTGTAAACACCACTTCCCTACCAGCCCTTATTCTAGTCTCTCAGTTTGAATATTGTATCTTCCACTAGAGGGCAAATTTCATCCTATGTATTAGATAGTCCAAAAACAGTAACAATAATGAACCTCATTCCCAATGAATGGAGGCATTACTGGTGCTCGATTGAGCAAATCGATGAACAATGGGAAGACAAGTGACACAAGTGATCAAGAAATTATTTTATGTTATTTTTGAATCTTCTCTGTCGGGAATGCAGCGGGGGTCCCCGACAGTGCCGGGAAGCGAGTTCCCTTCTACCTCAGAAGCCAGCAGGGAATGGATGAAGACTCAAGAATCCGATGCAGTTTTAAAAGGGCTTTACTATTACAGGTTCCAATATACAATCCAAGAGCAGGGGAAAACCTCCGGACTCTGGGTTCCCAGCTAGGCCCCAGCCAGGTGTAGGCCAAGATGGCTGCCACCACGTGTTGAGGCCCAACAGAGAATGGAGAGGATGGAGAAGTAAAAACGCCAAGGGAAGCCGAAATGGCAAAAAGGGGGAAAAAAGTGAGCTTCTTTCTTCTTGCAGCTTATTTTATAGCTAGAAATCCCCCAAACTCCCCAGCCCAGCCCAGAATGGGCTGGGCTATCTAGAGATAAAACAGGAAAATAGCTCTATAGAAATGTAGCAACTTCAGGAGACCATGTGTTTGTTTACAAGGACCAAGAGCTAATTCAAAGCCTCCTAGCAGAGCTGGGAGGAGCTGTAAGCTAAATGTAACTTCCTCTGGCAGGGAGGGTCAACTGCCCTCAGGTAATTTCTCCCAGCACCTCACCTAATGTCTTTTATATGCTAATATCTTGAGCCAAGATCTGCCTGGAAAAGCCTTGATAGGGTAGAGAAGGGGGTTTCTGAGATGGCATGTCTATGTACCAAAGACCAATACTAATGCCAGTTAAATATTTCTCCAAGCCTTCACAAGAGTCTCTCGTCTATTTCACGGTAGTTTTGTATTTTAGTTGCCTTTGGGTTATCAGGGAGCCATGCTTTCTTGCTTGGAGGCAAACAGCATTTCTCTCTGGTCTAATTACTTAGGGATCCAACTTGGCCAGGCAAATATGCTGGTAAGATCTAACTAGTCCCACGATGATTGTGGTAGCATGAGAGAATATTTATACCAGCTAGTACAGAATACATGGTCAGAAAAACTGCCACAATTAGACTACCCCCTTATCTACAAAGTGATTTGCAGGAGGCAATTCAGAGTAGATGCAGAGGCACTTAGAGGAGTCCTGCAATACTTCTCCACCTGCATCAGAGGCATTTTTTGGTGGTTTTCTATTAACACATGACTACTAACACACGGTACAAAATCTCTCTCAACCATAAAGAAGTTTCAGACATAGTGTAGTCAAACTTATATTGAAATATTGAAGAAAAAAATACTTTACTCATTATCAAATACAAATTCTTGCCCCTAAGAGTCTTGCTAATCCCAAAACTCTCGGTTTTCTTGAAATTCCTCTATACGTTACACAGATTGTATCCTACCTGTGTGCTACAATGTTATTTTTTTACCTTTAAATCCTCTTATTCCTACATTCACAGACCTTATTATATACCACTAAAAATTTGCATAGCAAAGGTTGTTGCTCTCTTTCAAATTTTTTTTTTATATTTTGATGGGAGGGTTATCATAGAGTACAAGGTAATTGCCAAGAATACAGCTGGCTCTGTGCTCAGGGGCCACACCTGATAGTGCTTGAGGGATTATATGCAGTATCAAGATTCAAACCATCATTGTGGCTACAGCTGCACAAGACAAGTACTAATCTTTGTACTATCTCTCGAGCCCACAAGATGGTTTTTAAAACCACTGTCTGCTTTACCATGCATTTCAAGAGGGCTTAATTTCAACTTGAGATTTTTGTGTTCTTACCAATAACCAATGCTCTGTTTGCTGTGCTATCTTTCTACTGTGTATTTTGGTACATAAATATATTCTTTATCCCACTCACTTAACACAAATAACAGGACAGAATACACAAAGTCTAAATCTTGTTCTTCTTCTTGTTGTTGTTTATGTAATATTATATCTTAGAGAAAGAACTGACACTTTCTGCTTGGAAAATAAACAGGGGGAAAAACACTTTCATTTGCTCAGTGCTGTAACTCCCTGCAAACACCATGAAGTTTTACTCATTTGGTTTACTTTAAAATCATACTATGCTATGCTATCTAGAATTTGAGTTATGCTTACATTTGTGGTAAGCTTTGAAATGATTGAGACAGAATGTAATAATTTTAAAACTGAAATATTAAATAAAAGTAGATATTTACACTATAAAAATTGAGAAAAATTGAGAAAAATTTCAATAAAATTGTACTTCCTTGTTGTTATAGAAATTAAATACTAAACTTCAAGATTTTAGTTTTCTAGGGTTATGTGTATATGTGTGTGTGTTCAGTAATAACTACCTTACCAGAATAAAAATTTTAGCTTCTTAAAAATTTTATGAGAAAATTAAGATGGTTTTGGATACGTATCGTTTGGTTTTAGTGACTGTGTATGCCATTTACAAATGGAAAGCACAGATTTACTCTTTCCCTTGGAAAACCATAGCATTCGCGAGTTTTGCTAATGTGGAACAGTTTGTTCCCCATTAGATTAAAAATAACAAAATTCCTTGCTGAAGTATAAAATTATGGTAAGAAAGCTCATTCATGTAAATCTACAGATTATAAAAAATATGAAAAAAACATATAAAGTGAACATTAATGACCTCATATATATAATATATACTTAGCAATAATAAACTACATTACTATTATCTATTATAATTTCATGCTTTTTATAAACATTTCATAAAACATCCTTTCCTGTTATTTTAACAAAATGCATGAAAGCATTATATTGGAAATAAAACAAATGCTATGGGGTTTGTTTAATTTTGCTTCCCATGCTTTTGTGATTTCATGACATAACACTACTGCCTTCTGCTTTAGGATAGATACTACCTAGTTGCAGACATAGTCCCAGACAAAAAGTCCTTGAATTGTTCGAAAACCCTGGGGACATTTATTTTAACCTGAGATACAAAATTGAACTTTCTTTTGTGTCTATACACAATCTAACCATGTGTGTGTGTGTGTGTGTGTGTGTGTGTGTGTGTGTGTGTGTGTCTGAGCTCAGAGATAACACACTATACTACCTTTTGGTTTCAGGCTATCTGGTGGAAGCATATCATACCTTCCTATAAAAGCACTGCCATCTGCTCTAGTAGCAACATGCTCAATATTTGCTGCAATCAGAATTACTCTCAACCTTCTAGGCTTTGACACCATCACAACCACCACCACCATCACCACCACCACCACCACCATCACCACCACCACCACCATCACCATCACCACCACCACCACCATCACCACCACCACCATCATCATCACCACCACCACCATCACCACCACCACCATCACCACCACCACCATCACCACCACCACCACCATCACCACCACCACCACCACCACCACCATCACCACCACCATCACCACCACCACCACCATCACCACCACCACCACCATCACCACCACCATCACCACCACCACCATCACCACCACCACCATCACTCACCACACCACCACCACCACCACCACCACCATCACCACCACCACCATCACCACCACCACCATCACCACCACCACCACCACCACCACCACCACCACCACCACCACCACCACCACCACCACCACCACCATCACCACCACCACCATCACCACCACCACCATCACCACCACCACCACCATCACCACCACCACCACCACCACCATCACCACCACCACCATCACCATCACCACCACCATACCACCACCACCACCACCACCACCATCACCACCACCACCATCACCACCACCACCACCACCATCACCACCACCATCACCACCACCACCACCATCACCACCACCACCACCATCACCACCACCACACCACCACCATCACATCACCACCACCACCACCACCACCACCACCACCATCACCACCACTACCATCACCACCACCACCATCACCACCACCATCACCACCACCACCACCACCATCACCACCACCACCATCACCACCACCACCACCATCACCACCACCACCACCATCACCACCACCACCACCACCACCATCACCACCACCACCATCACCACCACCACCACCATCACCACCACCATCACCACCACCACCACCACCACCATCACCATCACCACCACCACCATCACCACCACCACCACCACCATCACCACCACTACCTTCACCACCACCACCATCACCACAACCATCACCATCACCACCACCACCACCACCACCATCACCACCACCACCACCACCACCACCACCACCACCACCAACAATGGAAACAGGAATAAAATGTATACTTCTACCTGTCATTGACTATCTTTCCTGATATAAAAAAATTGGAGACAAAAATAAAATCTAAATTACAAGTGAAATTGGGATAAGAAAAAGGCTTATGGGAAGGTATTGCTATATATTCTATGTTCAAAATATATTCCTCCATTTTACCTTGCATGAAGTAGTGAAGTTCATTCTCTTTCAAGAGCTTTGAACAATTCAAATGAATAACATTGCTAATGCATAATCATCTACAAATATTATGTCTGTATTTGAGCACAATAAACAATTATGAATAATTTCAGTGTTGTAAATTTAATTTTCAAAAATATTATAAAACAAAGTAACTATTATTATAAAGATGTTTTAGGTGTCAGTTAATTACAATGCAATGTTATTTTATTTTGCCAGCTAGAGTATCTTGTGCTAATTGCATTTATTTATATCGTCATAACAAACAACCTATATGTTCATTTAACCAATTTTTTATCTTAAAAATATTCTGGATTTTCCTATAAATTTTGGTAATGCTTCTTAATTATAAGGGCACCATTTCTATGTTCTTTCACCTCCCTCGTGGAAAAATGCTTTGATCTCACTAGAAGTTTAATTGCATTTCATGCAATGGTTCCTCTTTGCAATTAGGCCTAAGCTTGAATGTTGAGTGTGCTTTCTTTCATGTTTCTATTCAATCATTTCTGTGGTATTTTTCTGTCTCACCAATGTGTGCTTTCATCCCAGTCTCTGGTAACAGTAACTTCTAAGTAGCCACATTCTTTCATCTGATAAAAATAACTCTCTGATCACTCTTGAAATGGTCTGGCAAGTCTCCTTTGATTGTTTTAATTATTTTTCCTTTTGAGATAGCTAACAAATAGCTCAAATTAAGATATTGTCATATCTCTTATTGAGTTATACTAGACCTATCTTTCTTGATAGGGCAAATACAATAGTAAGAATCCCCACTATTAAGTAGGGATTGCATGTTTTAAACCTTAATGCATGATTTAAACCTTCACATAATTATATGAGTTTAGTATTCTAAGAAAATATAGAATAATTTTATTATGGAAAGTAGCAGTCAGTGATGTTTTCATATTTCTGTCCAAAGTCAAAATAATGATGCTCTAGCAAAATTAAAATCTGTTTCTACAATTTTAATTTGTAATCCCTAAAGGACTCCAGTAATATTATTACTATTATCACATTCTGATACTAAGATAGCAAAAGACCATATATCTTAAGGGGGAAAAGTAAAGCTGATAAATATAAAGTCCTATGTTCATTGTTTGATTGCTTTAATCCAACAAATTGATTCTATTCAGGAAGTGTGGTCTAATGGTTGGAGGCGAGTCAATAGTTTTGTTATCAATTCTGATTAAAGGCTTAATGATTCTAGATAGAAAACAGCAGTAATGCTGGGCAATCAATCTATAGCCCAGTTGCAACAGCTGTAAAAACAAAAAATATAAAAGAAACTTAGCAAGATCCAATACCTTAGAAATATATTAACTGGTCATGGTCTAAATATGTGTGTGATAAAGGATCATACAACTATTTTTAATTATCTCATTAAACATTTTTGTGGGGTTTTTTGTTTGTTTGTTTTAGGGCCACATCTGGCAATACTCAGGGCTTACTCCTGGTTGTTCTCTTAGGAATCACTCTTTGCAGTGCTCAGACCATACAGGATGCTGGGGATCAAATCCAGGTTGGCAGCATGTGGTAAGTGTTCTACCCACTTTACTATCTCTCCAGTCTCCTTATTTATTAGTTTTCTTAAAGTTCAACTAACATTTGATTATAGTTGATTTATATTTAAATATCCATTCATCTATTAAAAGAGTAGTTGTACACCATTGAAATGCCAGAAATTATACAAGGTACTATTGACACCACAGTGGGCAAGAAAGAAAAAGTATGAGCTCTAGTGATTTGCCATTGTTACCTGGGACAGAAAAGAATAACGCTATGGGATAATATTGTGGTGGTTATCATATAATAAGTGTCTAAGCAAGTTTACTCTGAAGGATAATGTTGGGTTCAAATAAGGAACAAGAAATGATTCAGGCAAAGTAATATCAAGCACATTTACCTACCCTCTGGAAGGAAAGGGATCATTCAGTTGAAAAAATACCAAGAAAGTAAGAGACCAAAGTGAATCAAATGTAATGGCAACAACACAGAATAGAATGAGATGAAGTTTAGAGGTAGAAGGTGATGCATATTTGAGAAAACAGTAAAGACTTCAGAATTAGTAAATGTACGATGGAACATGGGACTTTTGGGGAGCATTCATTAAGGGTTTGGGGTCTGGATCTGTGCCTGGTATATGGACGATAAATATTAATGACCTAGAATAGGAACATTGGACATGAGACGTTCTTAGAGACATCTAAGTCAGCATATGGCAGCAGTGGAACTGCTAACAACTACTTGAGTGTGCAGTATAGTGAAAGCACTGATGGCTTAGTTTGAAGACAAGGTACATTAAAGAGAGGACTCAATGACTTCAGGTGTTTGGACTTGAACAAGTGAGTAGCTGTTACTAACATTTTCTTAGATGAGCAAGATCAAATTAAGAAGAATGGAACAATGCACTGAGTCTAATTTGAACCATTAATTTAAGTTGATTCTTAGACATCTAAATGCTGATGCAGACAGTTCTATATATGAATATGGCATTCAAGCCAAGGATGAAAATATACATCTATGAGTAATAATGCATAGATGAAATTAAAGTGCAGAGATGGTCAATCAATGGGAGGGGGAATTTATCCAGGTCAGATCAGACGTCTTTGGCTTTTGTAATATTTATGAGCTATGTACAAACGTGTGGGAGTCAGAGGTTAGTTAAGACAGAGAAGGGAACATGTGCTAATAATTGTCGAAAGGGCTAATACCAACCTAGAACTGAGCATTAAGTACAGGCAAAAAACACACATGATGGCCTCTAAGTGAATGTATTATAATCCACAATATGTAAGAGAAGGAAGAGAGAGAGAGAGGGAGGGAGAAACAGAGAGAAGAGATAAAAAAAACCTGCCATAGAGGCAGGGTATGGGAGGGGGATGGAATCGGGGACATTGGTGGTGGGAAATGGGCACTGGTGGAGGGAGGGGTGCTGGAACACTGTGTGACTGAAACCCCCCAAACATGAACAACTTTGTATTTATATATATCTCGGTGGTATAATGAAATAGTAATAAAAATAAAATAAAAAAGAAGAAAAAAAGAGCTATGTACAAAGGAAAAAGACTTAATGATAGTGGCATGTAAATATTATAATACAGTGTCTGTGAGGATAAAGTTTTGTTCTAGGTTCTTATTCTTTGTGTCAATCTTAGAAATTCTCAGGGCTATCTACTATCTTTTTTGATTAAGGATCACTCTTTGTGGTGCTCAGGGAGTAGAGTATTGAAGAAAATATTCTCCAGCATTAGGGTCAGTTGAGTGCAAGAAAAGTACCATAACTTACACTGCACTATATTTCTATACTATCTGAAAGTATAAAGCTGTCACCTTCATCTAAAAAAAAAATTGAAGTCACACCTCAGTATGCTCAGCAATCAATCTTGGGGATACTCAGGGAACCTTATATGATGCTGGGAATTAAACCAAGCAAGGCCACATGCAAGGTTAGCAAGCACCTTACCCACTATAATTTGGCCCCAATAATAAAATTTTAAATGAAAGGAACATGGAACTGTTATAATGGTTTTTAAGAGATCAAGAAGATGAGAATTTTCCAATTATTATTCTTTTTTTAAAGACTTAATATTTATTAAAATTTTTTATTTATTTTTTAATATTTTATTGTTCCACTGTGAGATATACAATTACAAAGATGTTCATGTCCGGGTTTTGGTCATACATTGCTTTCAGCACCCATCCCTCCACCAGTCCCCGATTCCCTCGCATCTTTCCTAGCCTGCAACTATGGAGAGCTCTTTATCTCTTATCTCGTTCTCTTTCTCTCTCTCTCTTTCTATCTTCCTTCTCATACACACTGTGAATTGTGATACATACATTTAGAGGATATCATGTGTATCTTTTTGCCTGTATTCAACACTCAGTTCTAGACTGGTATTATCACTTACAATTGTTAGCACACTGTTCCATTCTATATCCCACCCAACCTCCGATGACCATATGCTTGTTGTAGATTCCACTTTGAAAAGAACTCCTGATCCATGTTTTGTCTGACCTTGGGTATTAGTATCCTAATATGTACATATTTATAAATATATATGTATCTATGAGACTCACAGACACGGGGCAGAGATGCTACTGGCTCTCCCTGTGCCCAACTGCAAACGAGGTGCCCGGGAGGGATGGCGGGTTCTAGCTCTGGCCCGCTACCCCAGCAGAGCCTTGCAAAAAGCCAGATGACACCCCCTCCCCACTCCATGATGGCCTCCATTTTCCACATCCGGACTTCCCCCTCATCAGAACTTCACCCAGCAGACCAGCCTATCACAGCCTGGCTCATCGAGATCCACCCTGCAGCAGTCTTTTTTAAATCCGGCCCAGGTATGCTGATTCAGAGACTCACAGACATGGGACAGAGGTGCTACTGGCTTTCCCTGTGCCCAGCCGCTCATGAGGTGCCCGGGAGGGATGGCATGTTCTAGCCCTGGCCCGCCGCCCATCAGAGCCTCGCAACAAGCCAGACAGCCCCCACTCCATGAGGGGCCTCCATTTCCACATTCGGACTTCCTCTCGTCAGAACTCCTCCCAGCAGACCAGCCTTTCACAGCCCGCCTTGCACCCACCTATTTTTGCCACACGGTTCATCAATAATGCTGGATTTAGAGATGACTACAAGAATATGCTACCCACGGCAGAGCCTGGCAAGCTACCCATGTCATATTTGTTATGCCAAATACCAGTAACAATTATAGAACTCATTCCCATGACCTAATATAATGGTTTGAGGCTCTTTTGTTCCTGGAGCAAGCAGGTGCCCTTGGGCTCTACTTGCATGAGACAGGACATATGGAGATGTTACTGGTGCCCGCTCAAGCAAATCGATGATGAACGGAAGACAGTGTTAGAGTGATATGTATCTATATATTTATGTCACGTAAATAAATGCTGATATTCTATATCTGTCTTTTGCTTTCTGGCTAATTTCACTCAGCACGATCGTCTCCATGTCCATTCATTTATAGGCAAATTTGTTCTTTAAAATTTTTTTTTTTTTTTATTTTTATAGTTACAAAGATATACAATTACAAAGTTCATATTTGGGTTTTGGTCATACAGTGTTCCAGCACCCATCTCGCCACCAGTGCCCATCTCCAACCACCAACGCCCCCCGGTACCCTCCCCCCCCCAGCCCTCCTCCATGGCAGGTTCTTTATTTCTTTCCCTTTCTCTTTTCCTTCCCCTCCAGACTATGGATTACAGAACATACATTAAAAGGTTGTCATGTGTATCCTTTTGCCTCTATTTAATGCTCAGTTCTAGGTTGGCATTAGTACCCTCGACAATTGTTAGCACACTTCCATTTTTTTGTCTTACCTAGCCTCTGACTACCACACGTTTGTGATAATTTCCACCTTTGACAAGACCTCCTGATATATGTTTCACTTGACCTTGGATATTGGTATCATAATATGTGCATATATACTTATGCCATGCAAATAAATGCAGTCATTCTGTATCTGTCTCTCTCCTTCTGGCTAATTTCACTCAACATAATCTTATCCATGTCCATCCATTTATAGGCAAATATTATAACTTCATTTTTCCTAACAGCTGCATAGTATTCCTTTGTGTAGATGTACCAAAGCTTCTTTATCCAGTCATCGATTTTCGAACACTCTGGTTGCTTCCAGATTCTGGCTATTGTGAATAGTGCTGCTATGAACATAAAAGTAGGGATGGTGTTTCCGCTGCATAGTTTTGGTTTCCCAGAGTAGATTCCCAGGAGTGGTATGGCTGGGTCAAATGGGAGTTCAATTTCTAGTCTTTGGAGGAATGTCCATATAGTTTTCCAGAAAGGCTGTACCAGCCGGCATTCCCACCAACAATGGATGAGTGTCCCCTTTTCCCCACATCCACGCCAGCACTTGTTGTTCTTGCTCTTTTGAATATGTGCCAGTCTCTGTGGTGTAAAGTGGTATCTCATTGTTGTTTTGATTTGCATCTCTCTGATGATTAGTGATGATGAGCATTTTTTCATATGTTTCTTAAACATTCGAATTTTTTCCTTGCTGAAGTTTCTGTTCATTTCTTCTCCCCATTTTTTGATGGGGTTGTTTGTTTTCTTCTTGTAAAGTTCTACCAGTGCCTCATATATCCTGGATATTAACCCCTTATCAGATGGGTGTTGGATGAATATTCTTTCCCATTCTGTGGACTGCTTTTGTATCTTAGTCACTGTTTCTTTTGAGGTGCAGAAGCTTTTTTAGTTTCATGTAGTCCCATATGTTTATGTTTTCTTCTAGTTGCTTTGTTAGTGATGTTTCACCTTTGAAGATGCCTTTTAGCTTCAAAATCGTGGAGGGTTTTTCCTATATTTTCTTCAATGTACTTTATGGATTCAAGTCTGATATTGAGATCTTTAATCCATTTTGATCTGATTTTTGTGCACGGTGTTAGACACAGGTCCAAATTCATTTTTTTACATGTCACTGCCCAGTTTTCCCAACACCACTTGTTGAAGAGGCTTGATAGAGGAAATCAATGAGTGGGAAACCAAAAAAAAAAAACAATCCAAAAGATTAATGAAACCAAAACCTGTTTTTTTTAAAAATAACAAGATTGACAAACCATTGGCAAGACTTGTAAGGACAGGGAAAGAGAGAACCCAAATAAACAGAATCAGAAATAAAAAGGGTGACATCACAACAGAAACTACAGAAATCCAAAATATCATCAGAGATTACTTTGAGAGCCTGTATGCCGTGAAACATGAGAATCTAGAAGAAATGGATAAATTCCTGAAGTCCTATAACCTTCCACGGCTGAAACAAGAAGACCTCCAATGCCTGAATAAGCCTATCACCATTGAGGAAATAGAAACAGTAATTAAAAGTCTGCCCAAACACAAAAGCCCAGGTCCAGACAGATTCACTAGTGAACTCTACCAAACCTTTAAGGAGGACCTACTGCCAGTCCTTTTCAAGCTCTTCCAGGAAATAGAAGAAACAGAAACACTCCCAAACAGCTTCTATGAGGCACATATCACCCTGATACCCAAAGCAGGGAGAGACAACACAAAGAAAGAAAACTACAGACTAATATCTCTGATGAACACGGATGCTAAGATCTTCAACAAAATACTAGCAAACAGAATCCAAAGAATCATCAAGAAGATTATACATCATGACCAAGTAGGATTCATCCCAGGAATGCAAGGATGGTTCAACATTCACAAGTCAATCAACATAATACATCATATCAATAAGAGAAAAAATAAAAACCATATGATCCTTTCAATAGACACAGAGAAAGCATTTGACAAATCCAGCACCCATTCATGATTAAAACCCTCCAGAAAATGGGAATTGAAGGTACTTTCCTCAAGATAGTTACAGCCATCTACCAAAAGCCCGCAGCATGCATCATTCTAAATGGGGAAAAGTTGAAAGCCTTTCCCCTGAGATCAGGGTCAAGACAAGGTAGCCCACTCTCACCTCTTTTATTCAATATAGTACTGGAAGTACTTACCACAGCAATCAGAGAAGAAAAGGACATCCAGGGCATCCAGATAGGCAAGGAAGAAGTCAAGCTATCTTTATTTGCAGATGACATGATATTATAACTAGAGAACCCTAAACTCTCTACCAAAAAACTCCTAGAAACAATAGACGCATATAGTAGAGTGGCAGGATACAAAATCAACACCCAAAATTCAGTGGCTTTCCTATATACAAATAACAAAAGAGAAGAAAGGGATATTAAGGAAACAATTCTATTCACAATTGTGCCACAGAAAATCAAATACCTAGGAATCAACTTACCCAAGTGTGTAAAGGACCTGTACAAAGAAAACTACAAGACACTGCTCCAAGAGATAAAAGAGGACACAAGGAAATGGAAACATATTCCCTGTTCATGGATGGGGAGAATCAACATTGTCAAAATGGTAATACTCCCTAGAGCTCTGTACAGATTCAATGCAGTCCCTATAAGGATACCGGATGACATTCTTCAAAGAAATTGACCAAACGCTCCTGAAATTTGTATGGAACAATAAACCCCCAAGGCTAGCTAAAGCAATCCTCGGGAAAAAGAAGATGGGAGGCATCACCTTTCCCAACTTCAAACTGTACTACAAGGCAGTAGTAATTAAAACAGCATGGTATTGGAATAAAAACAGACCTGTGGACCTATGGAATAGAATTGAGTATCCTGACACCCAACCTCAAACACATGATCATTTAATCTTTGATAAAGGTGCAAAGAGTCCAAAATGGAGTAAGGGAAAGCCTCTTCAACAAGTGGTGTTGGGAAAACTGGGCAGCCATATATAGGCAAATTTGATAACTTCATTTTTCCTAAAAGCTGCATAGCATTGCATTGTGTAGATGTACAAAAGTTTCTTTATCCAGTCATCAATTCTCGGGCACTATGGTTGTTTCCAGATTCTGGCTATTGTGAATAGTGCTGCTATGAAAATAAAAGTGGGGATGGTGTTTCCACTGTGTGTTTTTTGCTTCCCAGCTATATTCCCAGGAGTGGTATGACTGGGTCAAATGGGAGTTCAATCTATAATCTTTGGAGGAATATCCATACTGTTTTCCAAAAAGGCTGGACCAGTCAACATTCCCACCTACAATGGATGAGAGTCCCTTTTCTCCGAATCCACACCAGCACTTGTTGTTCTTGCCCTTCTGGATATGTAACAGTCTCTGTGGTGTGAGATGATATCTCATTATTGTTTTGATTTGCATCTCTGATGACAAATGATGATGAGCATTTTTTCATATGTCTTTTGGCCATTTGAATTTCTTCCTTGTTGAAGTTTGTGTTCATTTTATCTCCTCATTTTTTGATCAGGTTGGCTGCTTTCTTCTTGTAAAGTTCCACCAGTGCCTGATATATCCTGGATATCAAACCCCTAGGTATTGTGTGAATATTCCTTCCCATTCTGTGGACTGTTTTTGTATTTGGTCATTGTTTCTTTTGATGTGAAGAAACTTTTTTAGTTTCATGTAGTTCCATATGTTTATATTTCTTCTTGTTGTTTTGCTAGTGATGTTTCATTGGAAGATGTCTTTAGCTTCAATATCATTGAAGGATTTTCCTGTATTTTTTTCTACGTACTTCATGGATTTCATGAATTCAGGTCTGATATTGATATCTTTAATCCATTTAGACCTGATTTGTACATGGTGTTGGACAGAGACCAAATTCATTTTTTACACGTAGCTGCCCAGTTTTCCGAGCACCACTTGTTGAAGAGGTTTTCCTTGTTTCATTTTACACTTCTTGCTTCTTGGTCAAGATTAAATGATCATGTATTTGAGGCCTGTTGTTAGGATACTTAAGTCTGTGCCATAGGTCCACAGGTCTGTTTTTATTCCAATACCATGTTGTTTTAATTACTACTGCTTTGTAGTAGAGTTTGAAGTTGGGAAAGGTAATGTCTTCCATTTTATTTATTTATTTATTTATTCATTCATTTATTTATTAATTTATACCACTGTGAGATATATATTTACAAAGATGTTCATGATTGGGCTTCAGTCATACAGTGTACCACATCCATATCTCTACCAATGCCCTATTCACACTACCATGTTCCCAAATTACCTCCCACCTCTCCCAGCCTGCCTCTATCATAGAAACTTTCCCTTTCTTCTCTCTTTCTCTTCTCTCTCTCTTCTCTCTTTTTATCTCTGTCTCTCCTCTCAGCAAGCACTAAGAATTTTAGTCTCAGAGTTTTTAATAGTTATTTAATTTTTATTGATCTGTCATTGACTAGTAAGACTAGTAAGAATTTCAGAAGCATAGCATTACATTTCTATTTGTGCATGAAACTCCAAATATCCACCACCAAAATTTTACAGTAGGGCACATTAAGATGACTTTGTGGAAAAATATTAAAAGTCATAGTTAGGTAGTGATCTGGAGGAAGAACTTTTTAAGCAGAGGGAATCACTGGGGTAGAAGTAAAGAAGGGAGAGCAGAATGACTTCAGAGGGAAGTAGATTAAGATTAATGCAGAAAATAAGTGAAAGGGTCACTTTAGGAATTTTTCTTTATACTAAAAAACAAATAGGACTGTTGGAGAATGTTGGGTTCCCAGCAAAATCTGGGAGCAGGGTCAGGGTATTCCCCTCTACTCCACCGGATGAGGTCGGTGAATAGAGAAAGACATGAGAATCCAGTGAAGTTTCAAAAGGCTTTACTCTCACAGGTTCTGGTGTACAATCCAGTAACAGAAAAAACCCAGACTCTAGGTTTCTAGCTGGGCCCCGCCGTGTGTAGGTTTAGAATCCTAGGCAAAGATGGCCGCTACCATATGCTAAGCCCAACGGGAAGAGAACGAAGAGGAGAGCAGAGGCGGAAGGCGAAGAGGAAGAAGAGAAAAGGCATGGAAGAGAGCAGGCTACTGCTTTTATAACTTTTCCATCCTGACCTGCCCACATCAATGGAAAGCAGTTAAGGCCAATTCTCTTCAGGTAACTTCTCCCAGGACCTTACCTAGACCCACTGAAATCAGCTAACAGAATACATGGTAAGATATTCTGCCACATAACGTCACAGATCCAAACTGTTTTCTGCCTCTATCTCCAAAGTACCCTGCAGAAGGTAACTCCAGGCAAGATACAGAGGCTCTGGGCAGCAGTATGCTGCAACATAGGACAACATATAGAGTTCTGAAAGGGGTGAAGCATGATTTATCTCACAAATGAAAGGGAAGGAAATGATAGAATTCTGGTACTATTTTGAAGGCAACGCTAATAGTTTCCTGTATTAGGGACTTAGTGTGAGGGGATGATGACAACTATTTTATTGAACTAGTATTAGAAGAGCTGTAGTTACCACATGAATTGGTTTTAGGAACAGGTTCATACTGGCTACAATGAGACATTAGTTGGAATGTTAAGCAGGCAGTTGGATACACAAGTTTTAGGAGCTAAGATGTTTCAGAGTGGTGTCGGAGCAATACTCCAGCAGGTAGGGTATTTGCCTGCACTTGCTGAGCAGGATTCGATCCCCAGCATCTCATATGGTCCCCTGATCATCGCTAGAAGTAATTCCTGAGTGCAGAGGCAGGAGTAACACCTAAGCATTGCCGCGTGTGACCCAAAAAAGCAAAAAAAAAAAAAAAAAAAAAGAAAGAAAGACATTTCATAGCGACTATAAAGAGCTTTTAGAGTAATTATATGTGTAAATATGTATATTTATGATGCAGATGCACATATATTAATACAACTTTCTCAGCTTTACTTAAAGCCTACCAATGTCAATTACCACAAATATAACAGATCAAGTTCTATGAAGATATTAAAGCAGAAAAATGCTCTTGCACTAACAAATGTGTTTATAGACCAACAAAACAAAACCAGTATACTAATAACAATAAGAGTTAACAAGTTATATCTATATATTGTTAGTTGCCCATAATAACTCTTACAGAACTTCAAACACATTTACTCTGAACCATAGGGCAGGTCAGCAATCAGTTGAAAACCTTTCCTTTTATAATCTCAATATAGGGTGTAACATATTAAGTAAAATAGAATCAAGTGAGAGGATAACAATAAATAACAGATGGTTAAATACTGGACACTATATTTTATATCTTTGCAATCCAAAGAAAGATGACCTTGACCCAGTTTATCTTTGGCAAATGTCTCTGTGTATATGTGTATCTTATAAAGTATGACAAGAGCAAAGAAATAATAACAAGTGCAATCAATCCCTCTGAAAACTGCATATTAAAAATAACACATAAAGGAAAATGGGAATGACTATATATCTGATTTGAAATATTCCATGCAATTAACGACTACCTCTACATTTTCCCTATTAGCTTGACTTGCATAAGCACAAGGAAAAGTTCAGGGTGGAAGAGCTAATAAGGAAAAATATCACTAAGATTTGAGGTCAGTTAATTAACAAGGAAGTCATATTTTTCAAGGATTAAGTTAGGCTCTTCCTTTTGACCTCATTTAATTGCTGCTTTTAAAGACCACTGAAGTAATATTCTCAAATGCAAAATTATACTGAAATTCATGTTCTTTTGAAGTATGATGACACAAGAAATTTAAAACACTAGCAAGTAATAGTAAAGTGCAATAATCTTTTTGGAAGGCAATAGATATTATGCATTATGTGACAATACACATTACTGTAAAACTACACGTATGTGATAATATAGTAATAGGTGGAAATATTGATCCTTTGTCTATTTTTGTTAGGTGTTTCTGACAAATGCAAATAGAGATTACTATTCAAATATTTATGTGGCACTATTTGTAACAATAACAATTTGCAACCTTAAATAAAGTTTAAGTATTAAGATCATTAGAACAACTCACTAGCATATTATATAAAACAAAACTGTAAAACTTTTTAAAATGCATGGTGCATGATTGTTTCATGAGTTAGACTTCAAGTTTTTTAAAGCAGCATATGCAAAATTACATCAGAATGGCATAAAACATTATGCATAATTCTTATGTACAGCAGGTCATCCAATAACATGGCTTCATTATAATGCTGCTAAGAGGAAAACAATAAAACATGACCAATAACAAGTGAGACAACATTATTGTAGCACTTGCTTTTGCTATCTCAAAGGTCATTTTGCTTAAAGTAGCAGTTTCTAAGAATCTGCTGATGACATTAAGAGAGGCCTTATGACATAAAGAAATCAAATAATAACTATTTCTACATTGCAGACTTGGGGGGCAGGTAAATTTTTCTTTATTTTTACGTTCTATATTTCTTAGAATGAGTACATAATTCTATTTTAGTAAAAAATGTTCATAGAAAATAAAGTCTTAAGTCTTTTAACATAGCCTTTCTACCTCCTCAATTTTTAGTAAGAGGAATTTAATAAGCAGATATAACTTCTGTTTCCTTATTAATCTCCTGCTCAAGAAGAAAAAATAAGCACATTTGTTGGGAATTCTAGTGTTAGATGTTGTTATACCTAACAGTCAATTCCAAAGAGTAATAATCGGATTGTGAAAATTTTATTCCAAGTTTCCCTGAGAAACTAGAGATGTTCTTTCTTCTTACTCTTGCATAGTATAAAATAAATATCCCTAACTAACAAATAATTAAATACAATTAATTTTATACTTAGAACATTTTATGCATAGTGTATAATGTATTTTAAATACCAATACAGTCTAATTTCAATTCTCATTTATGAGAATAATGAGGGTTATAATTTTTCTATAATAAGAAAATAAATCTTTTTTGTGTCAATATTCAATTACTATGAACAGTGCCTCCACTATGAATCATATGATAAATTTCTCAGTAAAAGTGGTTACAAATAAAACTTAAATTTTGAAATAAATGAATGCAAAGCCAGTTTCAGCTAAAATCATATACTATTAACATCATAATTTTGACATATTTTTTCTGTTCACTGAATTAAGATAGAATTATCAGAGTCTGCCACCAATTCTGCCTAAAGGAACATGCTTAAAACTACCTGTTGTCAGATGGGGTTCAACTGGTAAAAAGATAGAGCCATTTTTAATAGACAAAAAAATTTGTTTGTGGAAAAAGAGAGCCATTTTAAATAGACAAATGATAATGTTTTATTTCAAAAAATAAAAGAATTATTTGCTAATATAAATTAAAAAGTAGCTTGGCAAACACAAATAGATTTTCTCTGAGAGCACAAATTTATACTTAGGAAATATCTATTTTCCATTTTTCTTAATTAGAACTTTAAAAAAACAAGTTTTATGATAAGTGACGGTAATATTTTTATGTTGAACACTTTAATTGATCTTACTCATATGCAAATTATTTATTGATTTCTAAGATACTGAAAGTCTGAGAAAGGCAGTGTAATGTTTTAAAATTTAAAAGTACCAGTTAATTAAACCTTGCTAACATAAGAAACTAACACTTATTAACTGATTTGACATTAAGATCAGAATTCTGGTAACAATCAATCTGTCTGAAATGTCATAGTCCTTATACCATAGGAAAAATATATATTCCTTATTCCTATATAACTGATTAATATCCATGCAAATGAATGCATGTTTAAATATTTAAATTATCTGAAAAAGTTTGAATACTGAGCACCACATGATATCTAATAAATTCAAATCTCTGCAACTGAAGATATGAAAAATCAATATCTAGCATGCATCATAGTTTAAATGTATATATGCTAAATTGATCAAAACATAGTAGATCAATATTTACATATATTTTTAAAGCAAAGAATAATTTTAAAATAAGAGTAAATTATTTCATATGATATAGAAATTAAATGTGTTTTCTAATAACAAAAGTTATTGATTATAACTATATAAGTTTTCAAATGCTGAGATACAAGAGCAGAATATGCTCTCTTCTATGTGCAGAAGCATATTCAGGAGATATGCTGAAGATAAATAAAATTATATTGATAGTTCTGAGAACATCCACCTAGGAATGCCAGATTCAGACTCAATCTGAATCAAAACATATCAGCAGCACTGAGGATAATTTTTTTTCATGTAGTAACTTTGCATCTGTAATCACATACAATAGTCATTAACACAAGAAGCAACTATAGAAGTATTATAGTTGCATTTCTTTTTTGTAAAGGTATGAAAGAATTTGTAAACTAGTCTCGTGAATCATCTACTTCCTCAAGATCATGACAAATTAAGTAAAAAAAAAGGAAAATGGGAAAAAGCTACTCCTAACATTATAATATTGAGAAGAAAGATAATTACAGATTGTAAGGAAATCTTTTCTTTTTAAAATCATAAATATTTGTATAATTGCATGCAATATATGTTAAAACAGAATTTAAATGTAGAAGTTCCAAATATGAGATCAATCCATACTGGTGATGTTTAATCCTACCTACCTTAAGAAAGGCATTTGTTTTATAAGTAACTTCCAGATAAAAATACCAAGAGTAGGGTTTGAAGCAAGAATAAAGCAGGTAGGAGACTAGCCTTGCATGTGGCAACCCACATTTCAATGGTTCCAGGAGTTACTCATGAGTGCAGAGCCAGGAGTAAGACCTGAGCAGCATTGTGTGGCTCCAAAGCAAAATAAATAATAAAATTCAAAAAAGAATATCAAGGACCAAATTCTATGTGAAGATAAAACCTGCACTCCCATGTTCATTGTAGCACTGTTCACAACAGTCAAAACCCAGAAACAACCCAGAGTCCAAGAATAAATGACTGGATAAAGAAACTGTGGCATATATATACATTGGAATACTACACAGCTTTCAAAAAAGGTAAACTTTTCTTCTTCTTAGATGAATCCTGAGAGCATTGTGCTGTGTGAAGTTAGTCAGGCACAGAATTCTGATCAGACACGGAATGATTTCTCTCATACGGAGGATTTAAAGAAACACGGTTGGGGAATAACAAATTCCTAAAGTCAACAGAAACTGAGAACCCATCTTCAACAGGGAAGCTTATGTGGAGGAAAGAATATTTCAGGGAACTGGGGACAATGGTGAAGGGAAGAAAACACACTGGTGGAGGGTATGGTGCTGGAATATTTTGCATGTTATCCGGACTTCCCTCTCGTCAGAACTCCACCCAGCAGAAGAGTTTATTACAGTCTGGCTCATCGGACCCACCCTGCAGCAGTCTTTTTTTCAAGTCCAGCCCAGGTATGCTGATCCAGAGACTCACAGACATGGGGCAGAGCTGCTACTAGTTCTCCCCTGTGCCCAGACGCTCACAAGGCATCCGGGAGGGATGGCGGGTTCTAGCCCTGGCCCGCCACCTCAGCAGAGCCTCACAACAAGCCAGACGACCCCCCCACTCCATGAGGGCCACCATTTTCCACATCTGTACTTCCCTTCTCGTCAGAACTCCACCCAGCAGAAGAGCCAATTACAGCCTGGCTCGCGTGGCCGCCAGCAGCCGTGCGGTTCATCAATAAATACTGGATTTAGAGATGACTACAAGAGTATGCCACTCTCATGGCAGAGCCTCGCAAGTCTCCCATGTTGTATTTGATATGCCAAATACCAGTAACAATTATAGACCTCATTCCGATGACCTGATGAAATGCTACTGGCTCTCCCCTGTGCCCAGCCACTCACGAGGTGCCCGGGGAGGGATGGCGGATTATAGCCCCTGGCCCGCCACCCCAGCAGAGCCTCGCAACAAGGCAGACGACCCCCACTCCATGAGGGCCTCCATTTTCCACATCCGGACTTTCCCCTAGTCAGAACTCCATCCAGCAGACCAGCCTATCACAGCCCAGCTCGCGCGGCCACTTGCGCTGTGTGGTTCATCAATAAATGCTGGATTTTGAGATGACTACAAGAATATGCTACCTGCACAGCAGAGCCTGGCAAGCTACCCATGTTGTATTTGATAAGCCAAATACCAGTAACAATTATAGTCGCCATTCCCATGACCTGATGGAATGGTTTGAGGCTCTTTATGTTCCTGGAGCAAGCAGGTGCCCTTGGGCTCTACTAGCATGAGACAGGACATATGGAGATGTTCCTGGCGCCCACTTGAGCAAATCGATGATGAACAGGAAGACAGTGATACAGTGAAACAACTTTATTTAATTGAGAAATGCACTTCTATTATTTCATGTAACAATTAGATTTGGCAATACTAAAACTCAATTTCATAGTGCTACAAGTAGTGGGAGGGTTTTGATAGAAACCCTGACAGAAACTTCTATTCACTGGTTTTTACACGGATTAACTGGACTAATTAGATCTAAACTGTTAAAGGAGGCCCAAGGAGGGAGGGGGGAAGGAAATGTAGACTCAAACAAGCTTTCAAAGTCCTCAAGTCACACACCCCGTGGTTGACTGGTTTGCTTAGTCAAGCTGAAACCAGTATTATTGTCAGGTTGGGCACATTAATTGGAGAGAATACTAATTTGCAAGAATGTGTTAGTGCCCTTTAAAAGGTGATTTAAAATTCAAAATGCTGGAAATGGCAGGAGAGCATGCTTGTCTGATCACTCTTAAAAATCCATCTTGAAATCCCTATTTTTCTATTTGCATTGTTAGAATTCTAGTGCACAGAAAAACATTTGAGATTCCCAAATATCACATTCTACAGCCGAGCATAAATAATTACCCTTCTGTTAAGGACAGAAGGGGGATTCCTATCAGCTGACATGTGGATATTATACATGAAAATACAATCTGTAGGTTTAATAAGAATTCCATGTATAGGAATGAAGCAAAAATATCACAGCAGTGTCACCAAACATATTTGTAAGTGAATGGAGGAAAATCTGCCTTTAATCTTTTTACAAGTTTACTAGAAATTTGAGGAAGCACCTCTATCTATACTAGAGCTGCTGTAAACCTAATAATCATGTACATTTACACCCACTTTATAGTTATGAATAATTTTACATCTATTATCACCTTTAATCCTTACAAACAAGAGTGACATTATCATCTCCATTTTGAAGACAAGGAAACAAACGCTTGGTAAAGTGTAGGTAGTTTTCTAGACCCTTGAAGTTGAATCTTTTGACTGTGCTTTTTCAACATTTTGTAAGAAGAAAATAAATACTGCATTTCCACTTAGAAGAACAAATTTGGCATTTTTAGGTAAACATGATAGAGATCTACTAATATAAAGGGGGAAAGTCAGCATAATAGAGCTACCAGAAATAGGTGATTTAAACAGCAAGAGACTCATTTTAGGACTTATAGAATGTAAATATCAAATCTTTTGATATTAATATGATTCTCATTGTGCAATATTACAAAAAATATTTTACTATTATGTAATAAAGGAATCTCTGTAATTTAAATTCAATAACTTTAGGTCTTTGATGTAAAACAATTTAATAAAAGCAACAGTTCCAAATGGTCACTTTATAGAAAGGTAATTCTATGAAAATTTTCACAAAAAATACATGAAACAGCAGAGTTTTAAATGGAACTTGATAATAACAGGGAATCTTTATATCTGAAAAATAATTTTGTAGTTTTGTGAGGGAATTTAGGTTTCTCACTGACAGGCTGAGTTCCATAAAGACTAAAGAAAGGGAAAACTTTATTAGTAAGTAGTTTTGAAGACTACTTACTAATAAAGTAAGTATTTACTTGCTAATGGCCATGAATCTTAATCAATCAGTATTAATACCAATTATGAAATCTTTTAATACTGCAATTTTAATAAATATAATTTAGGGTGAGGACTAGTTGTCAGAGTAGGGAGAACCTTTGCTTACCTTCTCCACCAATCACAGCCAATTGACATTAAATTCAGTTTTATATACACAATATATTTGAAGTTCAGTGTTTCCACAAGGAGTGAAAAAGACATCATTGAGTCAGATAATAAAGAAAGAGAGACCTCTACAGTGACAACCCAGAGGGAAATAAATGAAGACTTCCTAGAAAACCTAAAGACTAAGATACAGCTCTCAATAAGCCCATAAACAGACCCACTTGCCGTGGAACCCAAAATAGAAGAAAATTTTTTAGTTGGTCTATGAACTGAACTTACCTGGAGAGGGAAGAATCCTTGTGGAAGTGGGCACTCTAGAGATAGATGTTGTTTTGGAATGATGCATACATTAAACAATAATGAACAGTATTGTAAATCATAGTACCTCAATAAAAAAGGGAAGGAAAATATCCTTCTAAGCAATGATGACATTGCATAGAAAGAAAGACACTACTGGGAGTAAACCTAGGCTGGATTTGCTGGCAAGTGCCATCTTAGTGATCACTCACAACCTTGATGATGACAGTGCTGGAGGGCAAAGGTAACTCATCTTCCATGCTAAGAAACTGAAAGCGAAACCCCAATGAAAGCTGTTCTCCCCATCCTTGCAAGTATATGTGCTAGAAAGGGGCCAACACAACCATTCAGTGCCTAATACTTGGAGATAAACAAGCTTAGCCATTGCCAGTTGCCCACCTATTTGTTAGCAAGCAAAGAACATGCCTTCAACTGGCCAAGCTCTCCTGTTCCTCCCCCAAATACAGTTAGTGAGGAACGAAGACTCTACTGCCGGGTGCCCTGTGGGAACGCTCTAAGAGAAACTCTGCTCCTCAACAGGTCTTGAGTGTGTGCTCTGCCACCAACAAGGCTTGAGTCCTCAGTTTCTGTTAGGTCTCTCCATGCACCGCCCACCAGATTCCTCCTAGTGGATGACAACAGCATCCAGGTGGCACTGCCATCAGCCTGTGAAACCATTGTCCCACAGTCACTTCTCATGCCTCTCTGACTTCCACCTTATGGTAGCCACTTGGGCCTGTGTACTTGAAGCCCTGGTCTCACTGAACACACCCAGTGACAGTAGCACCATAACGACTACCAGGACTTGCCACTTGGTGGCTCACCTCACCACCACCCAGACCTGGTGGACTTTGGCATCAGGGCACTCCCAGTATTTGAAATCATGGCCCATGGACACTCTCAGGCTCGCAACTCTATGGATCTCTGGTCACTACCCAGTTTGTACAATTGCAGCTCCACCCCCATTGCCAGAATTTATGACCACTGCCCTGCTGGCTCTACCCAACCTTATATGACAGCACAGTACTAGCTGATGCCCGGCCCCATGGCAGGGAACCTGGCAACCTCTAACACCACTGGGTCCATTCAACATTTTCAGTTAAGCTATCGGCAAGAACATACCTCTGCCCAGATGCCCTTGGGCAAGGTCCCCAGTCGCTCTCCAGATCTCTACCACCATAGAACCCCAGATGTCCTCTAGGCCCTGGAGAAACAGAGAAAATTATACCTACTAATGATACAAGCTAAAAACTTGGAGGAAAATCCTGCTTTTACAGAGCTAAATAAGCAAGTTGAAGATGACCTCAAAGTAAGTTTCAACAATTAGCAAATAGAAGAAATCAATGGGAAAGAATACCAAAAAGAACAGGGAAAGTACAAAGAAAACCCAAATAAAACTCATATCACTAATCACACAGTACTGAACTAGAAAAAAAACAATAGAGAGGCTCAAGAGAAGAAAAGAAGAAATTGATTACTCAGAGAACTCAAAAATAAGAGTAAGCAGAGACTGAATAAGCAAAAAATGAAAGAATGTTTAAAAGACAAATGAGAGATTTTGGGGACAAAAGACTGATCATTTTATGTTATATTCTGAGACCAAAGTTTATTCAAAGGTTACTGCCTGATAATTCCTTTTTAACTTCCCCTGGCAGCATTGTCATTCTCATTGAAATCTGTGTTTCCTATACCCACTCCAGCTGAAACCTTGCTTCATGGGTTGGTTCATATTTCATCCTTCATACAAGGTGGTCAAGCAGCCACTCATCAATCACGCCTGTTTATTGAGCAGCTTTCTGAATATGCTGCGCACTGTAGCCATAATCTGCCTCCAGAAATAGAAAAGGCAACTATAAATTTGTAAATAGAGATACTCATAAACTGAATTGTGATTGTAAGTATTATATAATATTTGCAATCATATACAATAATGAAACCACTATATTCACAGTAAGGTCAGTTAGGTAAGAGATGTTGGCACTGTCTAGATTCAACTACTGACTCAAAATGTTTTCATTAAGTTACATTATCATTACAAGCATCATTTCCTTCATCTGAAAATTAATAATACTTGTACTTATTTCATGATTGCTGAAAAGCTTGAATAGGGTAAAGCATAAAAAGTGTTTAGCAGCAAGTCCAACACAGAAGAATCGATGAAGGTTTATTAGCATTACTATTATTTTCATTTGAATTAGTCTGGCTCTACAAAATGGAAAACTATGTCCTTATGTCTTTATTTCTTTAAGCCACATATCAGTTTGATATATTCCCAAGCCTTAATAATCAGAACCCTCAACTCTTAGATAAGCTAAACATTTTAATTTTTTTAGTGTTCTCCCCTAATATTTCTGAGTATCCCATGACTGTGACATAGAAAATGTGATTTTCTCAACTAAATTGTGGCTCTGAAATATTATTGCCCTGACCAGACTTCATTCTGCTGAGACCTTGAAAAGGGTGGGGGTAGCTCTCAATGTGGACACGGGGTAGGAGTTTTAGGACTAAATTAGGGCCTCTGCCTGCAGCCCTACAGTTCTTTGCTTCAACTGTGAGTGGATATTCTGTTGTAAACCTCTAGGTAATCACAATTCTTCCAGACAAACAAGCTTCTGAGTCCCTGCAGCTCTTCTTCAAAGTGTAGGGAAAAGCATGCATCTCTAACCCCATCTCTTTCAAGAGGGCATTTTTTGGAATACAACTGTCACTTGTCACAATAAGCTTTCCTTACTAAGGATCCTGCTAGTGGCTGAGAGAAGAGCCCAGAAGAGAGCATATCCTCAACACCCAAACTCAACCGCTCCCATTTTCAGATTTCTTCCACAGAAAAAATTTTTCAGGAGATACATTCTTCTCAGAGACTCACAGACATGGGACAGAGCTGCTACTTGCTCTCCCTGTGCCCAGCCACTCACGAGGTGCTAGGGGAGGGATGGCGGGTTCTAGCCCTCGGCTGCCACCCCAGCAGAGCCTCACAACAAGCCAGACGAGCCCCCACTCCATGAGGGCTGCCATTTTCCACATTTGGACTTCCCTCTCGTCAGAACTCCACCCAGCAGTCGAGCCTATCACAGCCCGGCACGCGGGGCCGCTTGTGGCCGTGCAGTTCATCAATAAATGCTATATTTAGAGGTGACTACAAGAGTATGCCACCCACATGGCAAGCCTGGCAAGCTGCCCATGTCGTATTTGATATGCCAAATACCAGTAACCACTATATTAGGTCATTCCCATGACCTAATATAATGTTTTAAGGCTCTTTATGTTCCTGGAGCAAGCAGATGCAATTGGGCTCTACTAGCATGAGACAGGACATATGGAGATGTTACTGGAGCCCGCTCTAGCAAATGGATGATGAACGGGAAGACAGTGATAGTGATACATTCTTCTCAGCTGTGATTCTCTTTAGAATTAGTACCTGTACCACACTCTTGTCTCTAGTCTTGCCTCTGTATAAAGGCCAAAATAAGAATTGTATAATCTCAATACCTTAGTATTGAGATTACACAATTGAGATTGCATAATCTCAATTTCAAGATCTTTTCACCTAGTTCAAGATCTTTTTCACATAACTCCCTGGGTCCATTCAGATAGAAAATGTAGGTATTTTCCCAATGTTCTATGTCAGTGAGAGATATCTTTTCAGAATAAAATGAATGCCTTTATAGTGAAGGAAATATGGTTAGAATAAAATGAATGCCTTATGTTGAAAAAAAATTGGTCAACAACACAAATGGAATCACTTCTGATAACATCCCAGTAAAAAAATAGAAAATAAAATGGTAAAATAAGTAAATATAGATTGTGATCAATATTAAGCAGAAAATAAATCTAAGTATCAGAAAAAAACTGAGAGAGCAAAATTTGAGTTGAAAATGGAAATGAATCATCCACATGCTATCTGAAGGAGAAATATAAAACTACTGATTGGTCTTGAGCAAGACATTGTTGAGCTTCCATTTTAATTACATTTTGATGATTCTTTAGAAGTCTGCAGCTAGTAAACTTTTGAAAATATGGCAAGTGTTTTTATATCCAAATTTTCACTGAAACATATACCAATTTTACCCCTCACATTTTCATGTGTCTGGTGAAGAATACTAGGAATAAAAGTTACTATCTTTTAGTATTTCCTCGAAGACATTGCCCTGCTATTTTCTTGCCTATATGGTTACTTTGGTAAAAAAATCTGATGCCAACCAAAATATTGTTCTAGTATTAATAATATATTTTCATTCACCTCTAGAAATATTTATTATTTTTCAATCGTCAATGCTCTAAGTTTGATATCAAATGTTTTTGATAGATGAGGATTTTTTTCATTTGTCTTGGATTATGAAAAATTTCTGACGAGAGAGAGAGAGAGACGAGAGGGAAGTCCAAATGTGGAAAATGGCGGCACCCGTGAAGTGAGGCAGGTCGCCTGGCTTGTTGTGAGGCTCTGCCGAGGTGGTGGGCCAGGGCTAGAACCTGCCATGCCTCCCGACTGCCTCATGAACGACTGTGCACAGGGAGAGCAAGGAACAGCTCTGCCCCATGTCTGAGAGGCTCTGGACCAGCATACCTGGGCCGGATTGAGGAAAAAGCTGCTGCAGGGTGGGTGTTGATGATCCGGGCTGTGATAGGCTGGCCTGCTGGGGGAGTTCTGAAGAGAGGGAAGTCCAAATGTGGAAAATGGCGGCGCCTGTGAAGTGAGGGCGGGTGGTCTGGCTTGTTGTGAGGCTCTGCCAAGGTGATGGGCCAGGGCTAGAACCCGCCATGCCTCCCGACTGCCGCATGAATGGCTGTGCACAGGGAGAGCAAGAAACAGCTCTGCCCCATGTCTGAGAGGCTCTTCCCTCTCGTCAGAACTCCACCCAGCAGGCCAGCCTATCACAGCCCGGATCATCGACACCCACCCTGCAGCAGCTTTTTCCTCAATCCGGCCCAGGTATGCTGGTCCAGAGCCTCTCAGACATGGGGCAGAGCTGTTCCTTGCTCTCCCTGTGCACAGCCGCTCATGAGGCAGTCGGGAGGCATGGCGGGTTCTAGCCCTGGCCCACCACCTTGGCAGAGCCTCACAACAAGCCAGACCACCCGCCTCACTTCACGGGCGCCGCCATTTTCCACATTTGGACTTCCCTCTCGTCAGAACTCCACCCAGCAGGCCAGCCCATCACAGCCCGGCTTGCGCAGCCTCAAGCAGCCGCACGGCTCATCAATAAATGCTTTATTTGGAGGTGTTTAAAAGAGTTTGCCTCCCGCTCGGCAAGCCTGGCAAACTTCTCGTGTTGTATTTGATATGCCAAATTCCAGTAAAATTATATTAGGTCATTCCCATGACCTAATATAATGGTCTGAGGCTCTTTATGTTCCTGTAGCAAGCCGATGCCCCTGGCTCTACTGGCATGAGACAGGACACATGGAAATATTACTGGTGCCCGCTCTAGCCAATAGTTGATCAACGGGAAGATCGTGGATCGTGATGAAAAATTTAAATTGAAGAACTTTAAAATATATTTTTTCACATAGTTCTATCTATTGCCTGTAATTTATACATTTACTTTAGTTTAGAGGTAGTGGGGCTTCCCAAGCAGTGCTCAGGATATGGAGGGGACCCGCCTAGAGACTCTTGACCAACTTCGTCAGTAACTCAATGGTAGGGCCCAAGGATGTGGCGATACTCAGAACTACAGTACCAGATATTCCCTGGAGTCCTCCAGTGGTGCTTCGAGCTGCCAGGACCATACCAAAAAATGCTCAGAGGCTTTTAGGTCAGTACCTCGTGATGCTCAAGAGACCATGTGAAGCTTGGCTTGAACTAGGGTTGGAAGTATATAGGACATATACTTTAATCCCTGTGTTTTCTTTCTGGTCTCTTATTTGCTTTGGAAATCTCAGTCCGTGGGACATGGTGAACAATTATTATATACCCACATTAAAGATTGTGAGTTCCTATTAAATAGTACCTGTGAGTCTAAGATCTATAAGAGCAGGACAGAGGAGTCTGCTGAGAGGCTATTCTCTGTGGACTTTGAGAGTCTGAAGGGAGACCTATTCTCAAAGGCTAGTTCTTGGTGAACCTTGAGATAGAGTGGGACTTGCTGCTTTACTTAAGCACTAGACTTTTGGGCATGAATGCTTCAACTTCTTCCAGTCATTACAGAAGTATGGAGTCACATCATTCCATCGCTGTGACCCAGACTCACATTTCTCTGCTACACTTGCATAATTGAATGCAAATATAAATAGATAAATAAAATGAAAAAAAAACTCCTTGTGACTTTTTGATCTGTATTGTGACTATCAGTCCATTTGCTCATATTGCTGCAAACAATTCAAATTCATTTGCATATTATTTCTTGTAGCCCACCTCTTGCATCATCATTTAAAGCCACCAATCCCATTTGCTCTCCATTGGGACTCCTAAATTTTTTTTGCTTGTGCATTTCCTTATATGATTCCTGCACATGTTTGTTCATAATTTACATTTTTTTTCATTAATAGTATTTGTCATTTTGAGGGCAGAATAGACAGTACAATGGGTAGGGTACTTGCCGTGCAGTTGGCTGATGGATTCAATGCTTAGAACTCCGTAAGATGCCTCAAGTCCCATGAGTGATCTCTCAGTACATGACCGAAATAAGTACTGAGCATCACTGGATGTGGCCCAAAATGCCATTTTAATGCAGTTTATTTAGAAAGGGACAACTTGGTTTATAATCAACCCACGGTACTGACAAAAAGGGTATCTTTATGACATTTAAGTACATCTATTTTCACTTGACACTTAATCACTTGACGTCTTGCTATTCGTCAATTTGCTCGAGCAGGTACCAGTCATGTTTCCATTTTTATCTCTAATAAAATCAAAGTATGGTTCATTAGGACCCTGGTAAATTTTCGTACAGCTACCTTGATATTCTGGGTCAGAATCTATTCTTTCCTATGCTTTTAATGCTGCATTCCAAATAAATTTTAAAACAGCATCAGGTAATGTCACTTGATTTTCTTTCTTTTGCATTTGTGTTCACCTTTCAGATTGCAAAAGTTATATTATGACCAGATTCTGTGTTTCTTAAAGTGTTAATATTCATGCTAATCTCATCTGCATACCACATTTGCCATGGATGAACTGTGATTGGTTCAGACAAGTATGGGCTAAAATTTCAAAGTCTGACAATACCCAATCTTTTTTCCGACTCCAATCAGCTAAACATTTTAAAGAATAAGGGCTTGCTAATCCAAATTTGTTGCAAGCCTTACTGAACTTGGTTATTGAATCGATATTTAACTCTTCAAAAATTGGTCTTACTTTATCTTTAACTTGACCATGAGAAAGATTGCATGGCTTTGCTCTTTGACTATTATTAGATTGACCACTGGAGGAATTGCAAGGCTCTTGAGGCCTGCATGGGCTAAACTGTTTCTTCCCTTTGTCCTCATCAGAGCTTGTAAGAGCTCTGGGAAAGTCTTCGAATTGAGCATCTGTCAGAGGATCATCTTCCCCTTTGAGGGTATTAACTCCGGGAAGATTTTCAGTTTGAGAGTTTGCCTCCCCTGGGTTTCCTTGTTCCTCCTCTAAATTATCGGCCGCATTAGAATTCTTTTTTTAGATTTTTTTTCGCTGGAAATGTATACACCTTTTCAAAGCTACAGTCTTTGGGCGTGTTTGAGAATGGCTTTTAGTTGGATCACGTCTCAGTATCGGGTATTCACTATTTCCTGATTGGTAAGTCATTAAATCAAAAATATCCCTACATTAAACATCCATTTCTTGGTTTAAGTTTCCAAGTTTCCTATATATTTCTTCCTTTTTGTTCTTTCAAACTCACATCTAACTTCCAGACCTCTTCTTTCTGTCCCTCAATTCTAACTCTCTGTTTATAGATTTCTCCCTCTAAGATAGTGCTTGATCACTTGAATCCCGTTATTCATTGATTTGCTCAAGCGGCACCAGTAACATTTCCATTGGACCCTATCACGTGCCAATGTAGCCCAATGGCATCTGGTTGATCCAGGAATATGAAGAGCCTCAAACCGTTCCTTCAGGGTCTTGACAAGGAAGTCTGACCATCTTGTAGGTGGGCAGCCACGTGATCTTTTGACATCCCGTGGGATCCAGTCGGTAACAGCTCTAATCCAGTGGTTGTCTCCAAATCGCATTACATGTCCAGCCCATCTGATTTTCAATGCCTTGGCAAAAGAGACAGCATCCCTGATTCTGGAATAGCGATGGAGGTCAGAACTCTGAATTCCTTCTCTCACTTGAGTGTGGCGTGATATTCCAAGCATAGATCTTTCAATGCCTCTCTGGGAGACCTGAATAGCATTCTCATCCTGCTTTTGTAGGGCCCAGGTCTCTGAGGCATATGTTAAAAGATTGTGCTTATATTGCTGATATCCTTCCTCTGCTCTTCAAACTTTACTTCAAATTTTGACTCCTGCTTAATAATTTTACTCTCCTGTTCTTCTAATTTCTTTTGGAATTTTAAACTCTGTTTAATAATTTTATTTCCTGTCCCTCTAGTTTATCCTCAAGGTTTAAAAATCTATCTACATTTAATTTTATGATTCTTGCTTATTTCTTTAATTAATGAATAAACCTCATTCCTTAAAATTGCATTCAATCTACCATATTCTTTTCTCTTTTTATTAAACATTGCCCTTACGCAGAGGTACAGTTTAAGAATCACAAGGACCCAGAAGATTTGTAAAAAGGATAGAGTAGTTCTCAGAAAGGAACTTTATTAACTGAGCTATGTATGGTTCTGACCCAATAAAAGACACAACGTATCTATACCACAAGAAATCCAACATTTTTACTTGCGGTTCTGATTCTACTGTTCAGAGGCAGATGTTGTCTGTCTAATGATGCTTGTGCCTACTTGGGGACACCAGATATTGGGGAGTCGCTGGGGTACCCAACAATAACAGGAAACAAGTTCCCTTCTACCTCAAAAGCCAGCAGGGAATAGATGAAAACTCATTAATCTGGCGCCATTTTAAAAAGGCTTTACTATCACAGGTTCTGATATACAATCCAAGAGCAGGGAAAACTCAGGACTCAGGGTTCCCAGATAGACCCCAGCCACGTGTAGGCCAAGATGGCTAGCACCATGTTGAAGCCCAACAGAGAAAAGAGAGAATGGAGAAACAAAATGCCAAGGGAAGTCAGAATGGCAAAAGGGCTTCTCTCTTCAGCCAGCATTTTTTATAGATAAAAATTCACCAAAACTTTCCAGCCCAATCCATTCTGGATGAATATAGATAGACAACTCTATTGAAATGCAGTACTTCAGGTGAACTTCTGGCATTTACAAGCACCAGAGCTGATTCAAAGCCACCCTAGCAGAGCTGTGAGGGGCTGCAAGCCAAGAGTAGCTGGAACTTAAAGTAGGGCATCACTCAGCAATCCTGCTTTCATAGGGCCCAGGTCTCTGAGGCATATGTTAATGCAGGGAGAATGGTGGAGTCAAGAGATATTTATTTATACGCACATCTATTTATATGCATGTTTATGTCCAAATCTGAGGGATGGGGGCAGGATATTTGAATTGGATATTTTAATATTTAGATGAGGAAAAAAAGCTTGTCACTTGTCACTCTTGTCACTTTTCTTCTCGTTGTTCATCGATTTGCTCGAGCAGGCACCAGTAATGTCTCCAACCGCTGGGAATGAGGTCCATTAATATTACTGTTTTTGGAATATTGGATACATCACGGGTAGCTTGCCAGGCTCTGCCATGGCTCTGGGTTCATCCCAGGGGGACCAGTCTTTTTCTATGTCAGACCATCAACCATCCTGGGCCCACAGAGCAGAGCCCTTGGTGTAGGCAAGCCTGTCACCTGTCTGTGACCTGCCAATGCAGCTGGGCACCACAGCCGCACCTGAAACACCTCAAGGGGCAGGAGAGGAAAAAAAGCATACAGGAAAAAAGCATATAGATAATAATAAATCTATTGGTTTAATTAGTCAGAATGAAAAATGTCTCAAGAAAATAGAGGGCCCAGCACCTCAATGAGAAATGTTCAAAATATAATCATACCACTCTCTATGCTGTTAACATCCAGCCAGTAGTCATATAAATATGAAACTTCTGAAGTAGAAATAATTACTAAAGTGACAGTGGCATACTAGATGATTTTATAAACTTTATTAAAGAATTTACCCTGTGTTTCAGTTATAGTTCGGTGACCAATTATACAAAAATTCTGCTCCATAACCTGCACAATGACAACAATGTACAGAGAAGAGATGAAAGGTTCATCCCTTATTCAGCCTTTTTATCCACTATCAGCAATTTCTACACTAATTGTTCTACAAGGAAACATCTCTGAGAGAAAAATATACATGTGCCTGCACCACAACTGGGAAAAGGGGTGTTGTGCTCTCCTAGGATTTTAAACACTGCAGCTATTCTTGCTCTGGGCAACCTGAACTTCCCTTTCTCACAAGTGCTACACACGCTCTGCCTTAATTTTACATGGCTTACCTATTCAAAAAACTGCTTACCATGGCAACCCTTGTCTGTCTGACAGGCAGTTATAATTTGCTTGGAAAAACTGCAACAAAATGTCACTGTTCATAAACTCTTTACACCAAAATGTTTTCTTTTTCCATGATTTTTTCCAGTGACTTTGTTGTGGTCGTCTGGTCTTTGCCTAAAGTACATCTATGGGTGAAAAACATTACTAATGAGATCCACACACTCCCCTCAATATGGGTGAGATAATATGTGGTGTTGGGATTGTTTCATTCTCTCAGGATAGGAAAATAATTGACTACCTCTTTTTGTGCTGCAAAAAGCAGAATTAAAATAACCAAATCATTGTATATATTCTACAAAAAATATTCTTTGGATTGAAGTGATGTGAGGTATGATAGTAGAGGGAGTGAAAAATGCATACAACCTGATCTGAACCCAAGTCTGCGCCCCTGGGTATGTTTTCTATTCAGAAGAATTCAAAGATAGATCCCCACTCCTGCTATGGCACTGTGTGGTTGGTACTAACAATTGCAGTCAAGAGATTTTGTGTGATCATGAACAATTGTTCGCATGAAAACAGTCACAGATTCACTGAATTGCCTGCCAAAAGGCAGTCTCTGTTGGACAATACTACCATATTTTAATTTCAAATATTGGTATTTGCTGTGATATTTATTTCTGTGGCACAAACATGTTTGTATCAATATGCTCCTTGTTGTTAGAATTGCAATTCAAGCACCCCAAAAGCAATGACAACTGCAACTTTCCAAAACAGTTGCTCACTATTTTTCAAGTCAGATTATTGATCTCTGTTTGGCATACAGCAAGTACAAAATATACTATGCAAATAAGAATACTGCTCTTGGCCCAGAACATGGATGGGATTAGTTTTAGGCCAAGAGAATGTGCCCATGAGTATGTGATGGGACTGATGTTTGACGCAGAAAATTAATGTCCTATGGTTTATTATATGCTTCTCCCAGATGTCATCTTCAACTGTACACCTCATTATAAAAAAAAAAGACTTATTAAAGGTTGCATAAAAAGATCTTTAAAAAAGTAAGCCTTTTGATGCCTTACATCATATCTTTTTATATTTTGATACTATTTTGAGGGTTTTCTTGTGATTTTATTTTTATGACCAAAGTATTATTTTGCTAATTTTAAAGGATTAATATAGACTTAAATAACTATTCCTTAGTATATTACTCACAGTATGCTTTTTGGTAATTGTGTAATGTGGTCTGAAAACTTAAAGTGGATAAACTATGAATGTTGAGAAAATTTCTAGGCAAATATATTTTGTAAGCTTTCTTTATGAGAACCACCTAATCTGTGCTCCAGAGCATAACTGAGAAAGAAGTTGAGAACCAGGAAATAGATATGAATTCTACGTATGAATGTGTATAAGGGTATATATTTTGTGAAAACAAGTGGGTTGGGTCTATCTGCTTTCAAGTTCTAAAATGTCAGTGATAATGGTTTTATTTTGTGCAGGTTAGTTTAGTAAGAATCCATGAGAGAAGAAAATTTCAGTGAATTAAAATATATGATAAATAGTACCAGATAGGTGAATGCATATTTGAGATAAAATTAGATAAATATCCAGTGTTTTGGAGTTCTTACTTAAAGTTTACTAAAAACAAATAAGCAAAGACAAAACAGCACAGCTGGACACAGTTTGAAAAAGAAAAAAGTATAGGTCTTCTACAAACATAGGTAAATTTTGTTAGATTCAAGATGATCTGAATCAATAAAAGATCAATTAAATAAGTGCCAATGTAACTAAAATTTGAGATAGGATAGACTCCAATCAGGTATCTGTAATTAATATGGAAAACAAGCTAGTGAATTATCTTGTAAAGACTGGTATAAAAGAATTATAGAACTAAATTTCTTGGGAGAATTGTCAGAGGTGTTAGTTGGGCTAAGTATGCCCAACACTGTGTCAGAACAGGTAAGTAAAATGAAAGTTCATGCTTTGTCAAGCTGTCTCTGTTTAACCTTCTGTGGTGTGCTGAGCTGTTGGGTAACGCTGCTGGGGTCCCCAACAGTACTGGGAAGCGTGTTCCCTTCTACCTCCGGCCAGCGGGAATGGATGAAGACTCAGGAATCCAATGCAGTTTTAAAAGGCTTTACTTAACACAGGTTCAGGCATACAAATCAGCAATAGGAAAAACCCTGTGCTTAGGATTCCCAGCTAGAACCCCAGCCACGTGTAGGCCTAGATGGCAGCCACCATGTGTTAAGGCCCTGTAAAGAGGAGACAGAGACAAGACTCCCAAGAAAAGTGCGACCCCCCCCAAAAGAGAGCCCAAAAAGAGAGCCCAAAAGGAGAGAGAGAGAGAGAGAGAAAGAGAGAGAGAGAGAGAGAGAGAGAGAGAGAGAGAGAAAGCAGGCTGGTTTTATACCCCTGCAACTCAGTCCTCCCACTATTATGGAAAGCAGGAAGGGTCAAATGCCCTTAGGTAATTTCTCCCAGCACTTCACCTAGGCCCATTATATGCTAATGTTTTGAGCCAAGATCTGCCTGGAAATGCCTTTATAGGGTAGAGAAGGGGGTTTCTGATATGGCATGTCTCTGTACCAAAGACTATACTAATGCCAGTTAAATATTTCTCTAAGCCTTCACAAGAGTCTCTTCTACTTCACGGTAATTTTGTATTTTAGTTGCGTTTGAGTTGTCAGGGAACCATGCTTGCTTGCTTGGAGGCAAACAGCATTTCATTCTGGTCTAATTACTTCAGAGAACCAATGTGGCCAGGCAAATATGCTGGTAAGATCTAGCTAGTTCCACGATGATTGTGGTAGCATGAGAGAATATTTACACCAGCCAGTGCAGAATACATGGTCAAATAAACTGCCACATTTAAACTACCCCCCTATCTACAAAGTGATCTGCAGGGAGGCAATCCAGGGCAGATGCAGATGATTTTAGGCTTTTAGGTGTCCTGCAACACTGAGTGAAGCAATGATCTAACAGCATTTTGAATGCATTTGGTATATTACCCCCAGAATTCTCAAACTATGCTCTATCTCAATATTTTTCCACTACAGTAAATTTCTATTCACTCAGAATTTTACAAGACTGCACAATACCATTCTTTTGGTAGTAATGAATGCACACTTCCATAACCTGAAGAATGGTTTAGGGCTCCTCCTGCCCCTGTAGCAAGTAGATGCCCTTGGGTTGCACTTGCTTGTGACAGGACTAATGGAGATGTTACTAGTGCCCACTCGAGCAAATCAATGAACAATGGGAAGACAGTGATACAGTGAATGAATACACATTAATAATTCCATGTTGGCTGACCAGTATATTGTAGCTACTTGCCATTATAAGAAAAGTATCATTATTCTTAAAGACTTTTTGTCAGTTCATCAGAGGAATGGCCAACGAAAATATAAACAGTACAGCTTATGACATATATTATAAAGAACAAAATATTTTCACAAGAGAAAAAACAAAGATGTAATGATGGACAGGGTAAAGAGGAAACAGTTTTTCACAAGGTGAATCTTAAATTGTGAGACTTGGAAGAGGAGAAAACTTGATCACTGAGAAGGAGGAACATTGTTCTAGTAGAGAGAGAAATACATGAGTGAGAACACTGAGGTAGGAAAGAACATAGAGTGGTTTGTCAACTGGAAATCGGTCAGTGGCCAGCAAAGCTAGAGACTAACAATGAGGAGGAGAAAAGGAATGTGAAGATGCTTGAAGAACAGGCATTAAGGGGAGACATTTTTGCTTCACTACCTAGGATTTTGTAGAAATTTCAGTTTTAGTGGAAAAGCAATATAAATCCAATGAAAGGTCTTACATTAGTTGGAAAATTACATTATTTTCTCTTTAAGGGTTCTTAACCTGACTCTAACCTGTATGAAAAAATAAAAACAATGAAATGAGGAGATGTAATATGGAGGAAATATAGGATGTAAGTTGAGATGATGATGGTCACAGTGGTCTTCTATTTAAGTAGTGACTTCTACTTTAAGTCATCTCTTCTTTTGTTAACCTGATTCAAGATGTCCGATTTTTTGTGGCACAATAGTGAATAAATGTTTTTATTTATTCTACTTCATTTGCATATAAAATGCCATATATTTGTTGTGTTGACTGTACGGGTTCTAGTAGTTTTAGCTTTCTGCAAGGTTACAGTTTCTAGGACTTTTTGGGGGCTGTTTTGTTGCTGTTTGTAGTTGGGTGTTGTAAGCAGAAATACTGCAAATTCTGAATTGGATTTCCTTAATATCTCCTTCCGGCCTAATTGCTGTGGCAAGGATTTCCAATCTATATTAAATAATAGTGGTGGGAGTGGGGAACTTGTTTCACAAATATCTGCAATTCTACACTGAATAATAGTGGTGAAAGTCAGCAATATTGTCTTCTGCATGATATTAGTGGGAAAGCTTTCAGTTTTCAACAATGAATGTGATGTTAGCTGTGTTCTGTGGTAAACGACTTTGACTGCATTGAGGGAAATTCCTTCTTTCCCCTTTTATTGAGTTTTATTTGATAATGAATGGATATTGGACATTATGAAATGTTTTCTCTGCTTTTATCTGTGTCCCATTAAGTTTGATTGTTTCTTCATTCTTATTCATTTTGAGGAATATGTTGTTTTTTTTATTTTCTCTTTGGTACAGTTGTTTTCCGTTTCCATTTGAAAGTGTTTTGTTTTATATTTTTATTCCCAAACTGACTTCTGTGATTAATTTCTAATTTTATAGCACTCTGGTCTGAGAAACTCTTGATTATTTCTATTTTTGTAATTTGATAGATACTTGAGTCATCCTTCAGCATATGGTCTTCAGTGGAGAACATTTCATGTGATCTAGAGAAATATATGCATTCAGCTTTTTGAGGGGGATGATGTATACCAGTTAATCCCAGTCATTCTAATTCCTTATTCAGAACTCTTATTTCTTTAGTAATATTCTTGTTGATGTCCAAAGACTAGAATGTTGATGTTTTCCATTACTATAGTATTGCCTCAGATATATATTTTTAGGTGTTTAGCAGTACCTTTAAAATAAAAGAAATAGAAGTAGATACCAGGAAATGGAAAAATGTCTTTTGCTCATTGATTAGAAGAATTAACATTGCCAAAATGATCATCCTACTCAGAGTATTATACAGATTTAATGCAATTCTCGTAGAAATACTGATGACATTCTTCAAAGACTTAGAATAATTACTAGTAAAAACTGTATGGAACTCAAAACTCCCTGAGGATCCAAAACCATTCTGAGAGATAAGATAGGATGTATCGCATTTCAAGACTTTAAAGTATACTCTAAGGCTATAACAACAAAGCAGCATGGTACTGGAATAAAGCTAGAATACCAGATCAATAGATTAGAATTGAGTTCCTGTAAATAAACTTCCAAATCTTTGCACAGTTGATCCATGACAAAGGATCTAGGTGCATTCTCTATTCTTTAGAAATACTCTATTCTTTAGAAAACCCTAGCTCAGAAATATTAAATTATATACTTAATGAAACCCAACTCTTTTTTTAAATTAAAACACTTTGATTTGCAAAGCTGTTCATTATAGAATTACTTCAGGTACACAATTTTGCAACACCAATCCCACAACCAGTGTGCCAAGGTCCCTACCATCCCTCAGCCTGGCAGGCATATTGCTTGCCCCAACAAATCTCAAATGCAAAGAGAACTATCAGAAGATAAATCAACAGAATTACAAAAGTTAATTTGTAATTATTAATTGCTGTATAATTTTAACCTATGTAAATAAGAAAATTTAATTAATTTCATACAACATGGTATACTGACTATTATCATTTATATAACTAAGCTTTCACATCCATCATTTAAAACATATTGCATTAAATTTTGTTTTGTGCTTGAACCTATTGCAGTAATCATCATATCTTTCTTGCCAAATGAGGCTTTTTGCCCCCGCTGGCAGGCAACAAACTGATTTCGTGTTACTTTGTTCAAAAGAGCTTAAAACAATGGCAAATATAATTATTAGAAAATAATTAATAAAAGTTAATTTGAATTTGTGTTCATTAATAGCTGTATGTTTTTAACGTTTCTTAATCTGGTAGACAACAACCATATATAACATTAGTGAGTACCATATTCAATACCACATGATGTGAAGTTTCTCCTATCCTTTGAAGAAGTTGTTTCAATACTTCTTGCAAACTTGTTTCAAGGATATGCATTCCTGAGCTAGTACCTATCCATGAATCTCTGTATAGTTCTTTCAAACATGAATGTTAAATTACCTGGATAGCATGTTCTTGGTGAGGTGTTCAGTTCATAAGGTTTTTGTTTTATAGTTTCATATTTTCCTGACTTGTAGAGTCTCATTTGAATGAACTGCTATACATTTTATGGGCTTTCATTTGAATGTAAGTTTCTTTTTTGGTCTTATGGCTTTAATATTCTGTTTCCATATTTGTTGAGTATCATGTGTCTTGGAGTTTTCCTCATTGGGTCTGTTTTTATTGTAACCCTTTGGGCCTTGTCGATTTCAGTGTCTGTAATTCCCAACTCTGAGAAGTTAATATTAACAATTTCTTTAACTATTGTTTCTTCACATTTACCTTCCTGTTCTTCAGGGACTCCTATGATTCTTATATTGCTCCTCTTGAACTCATCCCACACTTCTCTGATACGCTGTTCAATTCTTTTTAGACTGTTTTATACTTTCTGCTGTTTCTTAATGTTTTCCTCCTCATTTTGGATCTCCTTGATCATTTGCTCAGACTTCTGTTGTTAAGAACTTCTATTGACTTCTGAAAATATCTCGATTTTTTATTGAAATAAAAATATTTGGGGCCTGAGCGATAGCCCCAGCGCGCCGGCGTGCTTGCCTCTCCACGCGTCCCGATCCCATCCCGGCCCTCTCCTTGGGGTTCTTGATCCTCGCCATCCTCCATATTGTCCCCTAGCCCCTGACTCCAGGAGTCATTCCTGATGTCCAGAGCCAGGAGAAACCCCTGATTGTCATTGACCTTGGTGTGACCCTAAAAAAAAAAAAAAATCCTGACTTCTTAAAGGTTTCCTAAAACAATCAATTTGAACAAATTTAAAATTACTAAATAGCAGACATAGTATCAAAAATGGGAGAATTTATTTTTGAGCAGTTATTTTCAGTTTTGTTGAGTCCAAAATATTTAACTTCCATAATATAATTCATTTAGAAGGAATTTTCTTAGATCAATAATGCTACTTAAGTGTACAATGCTTTCTAATAACGTTAGAAAATAAATTGATGCATGAATTTTTGTTTATTTTTACAAAGTGCTTCTATTAAAAAGCCTTAGGTATATACTTGTTTTCTCTGTGCAAAGCCCCTGAGAAGCATAATATAAGATATGTATTTTTTATGTATTGGATCCTATATCATAAGAAAAATTATGCTAATTCTATGACTTTATTTCTTTTTAAAGATTATTAGTCATCTGGTTTACAAGATCTATGGAATTTTTATATTAAAAAACACACTTCCAGAATTTTTGTTGATTTTTTCCAAGAGTCTGTACTTTTAAAAATCCTACATTTTTTAATGAAAAAAATCTTTGCCAATTTTATCTGGCAAAAGATTTTTCACTACATGTTTGCAAACTATATTTTATGCAGTAAATGATTAATTGAAAGAAATGATCTTGTTTAGTGTCATTTTATTCAGCATCAATATCTATAGAAATTTCAAATTGCAAGTGTTGAGGATTCACAAAAATAATGGGCTAAGGAATCTTATTAGGTCTTGAAAGAAATTTTTTTTTAATGAAAACATTTGGTAAAGTAAGCAACATAATTAAAATAAAACTTATCTAGCCTTACTTGTACATGTCACGAAAAATTCAAACACAGTATTTAATACGTGAATCACAAGTACCTGTAATTTAAGTCTCAGGAGGTAACATTTGGGGAGTTAATTTTTTTCTATTTTTCTATTGAAATTCAGGTAGCATACAGAGAGACTCAGGAGCTACCATTTATAAGGTGAGCACTTCCAAAATAATAAAAAGGGGAGGATATTTAATACATACTCAGAGAAACTGCTAATCACTGCTGTATTATTGTTGTCAGGAGGGGCCATTTGCTCATGACACTGACACCTGCTTGAAAGATAAGGTTAGCTTTTTAAATCAAGGGCACACATAAGTGCCTTATTAACGCTCATTGCAGGATTCTATGATGTGGTCTCATACTTTAATAACTTTTATAATGCACATTATAAAATGCAATGCCAACATATTTTAATAAGTAATGCCATAATAGGCTCACGTAATATTTTTTCTTACTCAATTGTCGTTAATTAAACCAAAGCATGCACCTGCTTCATTCATTAATTTAGATTATTAATATATAAACCATATTAAAAAGACTAATGCAATTTTAAAAATAATCATTACTTAGCAGAAATAGCTACAACCATTTATTTTTAATTTTCAAAGACACTATTGTCTTCTACATTTTGAAAACAAAAGAAAACTTGTGTCACTGTTTGGAGGTGTTCCTAAGTTAATAATGTTACATACATTAGTTTGTATTCTGTCCTGTGTATACTTCAACTACTTCCTGAAATAAAAGGAGGGAAAGGAAATGAAAATCACGCTTGTGATTTTGCTCTTAGTTTTTTTTTATAAAGTGCTCAAAAACTGCACACTGTTATCACTATTTGGTCTGAAAGAATACTATTCTCTTTTAAGGTATCTTCAACTAGGACATTTTTCCCTACAAGGAGCAATACTATAGTGGCAATTAAAGTGATGTCCCTCACCCATACAATTCCATTTGTTGTAATCTATCATATATTTAATCGTAAAGTCTGTAGAAGAAAAAGTGATTATGCTATGGAAATTTCCCCTGTCCAATTTTCTTATCTCTAAGGTTGTTCAAGTGATGTTATCAATGCCATTGGCATTACAAGACTAAAATAAAATAGTTGAACATTTTTAAGTATTAAATAAATCATTAAGAATTGTGTGCTAATCAATTTTTGTGTAAGTTTCAAGCTGCCAAAAATAAAATGTCATAGATTTAGTGACTTAAATACAAAATTTTAATGGGTAGACAATCAATCAAGTTGCTGCTAAATTCACGATCTATTAGAGTGCTCTGTCATAAAGAGAAATAGCTTTGTCTACATGTGATGGGAAAAGGGAGTTCTCTTATGTCTAATCTGTTAAGGATAAAATCCTGTTGAACTAATTGTCATATTTACAAGCAAATTTAATGTAACTATCTCCATATACAGACACACTGGGTGCAGGTACTTCACACAAGAATTTGTGTGTGGAGCGAGCATCATTCTCAATGGGGAAAAATTTAAAGTCTTCCTCCTAAGATCAGGGACAAAACAAGGTTGCCCACTTTCACCTCTTTTACTCAATATAGTACTGGAAGTACTTACCACAGCAATCAGAGAAGAAAAGGACATTAAGGGCATTCAGATAGGCAAGGAAGAAGTCAAGCTATCATTATATGCAAATGACATGATATAATACCTAGAGAACCCTAAACTCTCTACTCTTTACTCCTAGACACAATAGACAAATATAGTAGAGTGGCAGGATACAAAATCAACACCCAAAAGTTGGTGGCTTTCCAATATACAAATAATGAAAGAGAAGAAAGGGATATTAAGGGAATGATTCCATTCACAATTGTGCCACAGAAAATCAAATACCTAGGAATCAGCTTAACCAAGTGTGTAAAGAACCTGTACAAAGAAAACTACAAGATACTGCTCCAAGAAATAAAAGAGGACACGAGGAAATGGAAACACATTCCCTGAATATGGATGGGGAGAATCAACATTGTCAAAATGGTAATACACCCTAGAGCCCTGTACAGATTCAATGCAGTTCCTATAAGGATACTCATGACATTCTTCAAAGAAATTGACCAAATACTATTGAAATTCGTATGGAACAATAGACCCCCCCATGGACAGCTATAGCAATCCTCGGGAAAAAGAAGATGGGAGGCATCACCTATCCCAACTTCAAACTGGACTACAAGGCAGCTGTAATTAAAACAGCATGGTATTGGAATAAAAACAGACCTGTGGACCTATGGAATAGAATTGAGTATCCTGGAACCCAACCTCAAACATGTGATCATTGAATCTTTGATAAAAAAGTGCAAAGTATCTGAAATGGAATAAGGAAAGCCTCTTCAACAAGTGGTGCTGAGAAAACTGGTCAGCAACATGTAAAAATGAATTTGGGCCTCTGTCTAACATCATGCACAAAAAATCAGATCAAAATTGATTAAAGATTGCAATATCAGACCTGAATCCATAAAGTACATTGAAGAAAATATAGGAAAACCCTCCACAACATTGAAGCAAAGGCATCTTCAAAGGCAAAACACCACTAACAAAGCAACTAGAAGAAAAGATAAACATATATGGCACAACATGAAACCAAAAAGCTACTGCACCTCAAAAAAAAACAGTGATACAAGATACAAAGACAGTCCAGCAGAATGGGAGAGAATATTCACCCATTACCCATCTGATAAGGGGTTAATATCCAGGTAGTATTTGGCATTGGTACATCTACATAAGAAGAAAACAACCAACCCCATCAAAAAATGGGGGAGAAGAAATGAACAGAATCTGCAACAAGGAAGAAATTGAATGGCCAAAAGACATATGAAACAATGCTCATCATCATTAATAGAGAGATGCAAATCAAAACAACAATGAGATATCATTTTACACCATAGAGCATATCCAAAGAGCAAGAACAACAAGTGCTGGTGTAGATGCGGGGAGAAGAGGACTCTCATCAATTGTTGGTGGGAATGTCGACTGGTACAGCCTTTTGGGAAAACTATATGGACTTTTTTCCAAAGACTAGAAATTGAACACCCCTTTGACCCTGCTATACCACTCCTGGAAATATAGCCCGGGAAGCCAAAATTATGCAGCACAAACACCATCCCTACTTTTATGTTCATAGCAGCATTATACACTATCATTATCACTATCACTATCACTATCACTATCACTATCTTCCTTTCATCATCTATTTGCTAGAGCGGGCACCAGTAATATCTCCATATGTCCTGTCTCATGCTAGTAGAACCCAAAGGCATCCGTTTGCTCCAGGAACATAAAGAGCCTCAAACCATTATATTAGGTCATGGGAATGACCTAATATAAATGTTACTGGTATTTGGCATATCAAATACGACATGAGCAGCTTGCCAGGCTTGCTGTTTCGGGTGGCATACTCTTGTAGTCACCTCTAAATAAAGCATTTATTGATGAACCGCGGCCGCTAGGGGCCGCGTGAGCCGGGCTGTGATAGTCTGGTCTGCTGGGTGGAGTTGTGATGAGAGGGAAGTCTGGATGTGGAAAATGGCGGCCCCCCATGGAGTAGGGGGTCGTCTGGCTTGTTGTGAGGCTCTGCTGCAAGTAGCAGCTCTGCCCCATGTCTGAGAGTCTCTGGTTCAGCATACCTGGGCCTGATTGAAAAAAACTGCTGCAGGGTGCACAGAGCTGCTACTTGCTCTCCCTCTGCCCAGCTGTTGATGCCCCCTGGGAGGCATGGCAGGTTCTAGCCCTGGCCTGCCACCCCAACAGAGCCTCACAACAAGCCAGACGACTCCCCTACTCCATGGGGGCCGCCGTTTTCCACATCCGGACTTCCCTCTCATCACAACTCTACCAGCAGACCAGACTATCACAGCCCGGATCATCGACACCCACCCTGCAGCGGTTTTTTTTCCAATCCGGCCCAGGTATGCTGTACCAGAGACTCTCAGACATGGGGGCAGAGCTGCTACTTGCTCTCCCTGTGCCCAGCCGCCATGAGGTGCCCTGGAGGCATGGTGGGTTCTAACCCTGGCCTGCCTCCCAGCAGAGCCTCACAACAAGCCAGACAACCCCCCCGACTCCATGGGGGCTGCTGTTTTCCACATCCGGACTTCTTTCTCATCATACCTCCACCCAGCAGTCCAGTCTATCACAGCATTATACACAATAGCTAGAAACTGGAAACAACCAGAGTTCCCGAGAACTGATGACTGGATAAAGAAACTTTGGTACATCTATACAATGGAATACTATGCAGCTGTTAGGAAAAATGAAGTCAAGAAATTTGCCTATTAATGAATGGATATGGAGAGGATCATGTTGAATGAAATTAGCCAGAAGGAGAGAGACAGATATAGAATGAATGCATTTATTTGCATGACATTAAATATATATGTACATATTATGACACCAATATCCAAGGTCAGGCGAAACATGAACCAGCAGGTCTTGTCAAAGGTGAAAATAATCATAAATATGTGGGGAGGTAGAGGCTAGGTAAGACAGAGAATGGAACCTTCTGCTAATAATTGTCGAAAGTGCTAATAACAACCTAGAAATGAGGATTAAATACAGGCAAAAATAAATGCATGACAACCTCTCTATGTATGTACTGCAATCCACAATGTGGAAGGGAAGGGAAAGTGAAAGATAGAGAGAGAGAGAGAGAAAGAGAAAGAAAGAAAGAACCTGCCATAGAGCCAGGCTAGAGGGAGAAAGGAGGGAATCGGAGACATTGGTTGTGGGAAATGGGCACTGGTGGAGGGATGAGTGCTGGAACACTGTATGACCAAAACCCAAATATGAACATCTTATGAACATCTTTGAAATTGTATACCTCAAGGTAGTATAATAAAATATTAAAAATATGGGGGCTGTATCGATAGCACAGTGGTAGGACGTTTGCATTGCATGCAGCCAACTTGGGTTTGATCCCCAGCATCCCATATGGTTCCCTGAGCACCACCCAGGAGTAATTTCTTTTTTTTCCAGGAGTAACTTCTGAGTGAAGAGCCAGGAGTAACCCTGAGCATTGCCAGGTGTGATCCCCCAAAAAAGGGCAAAAAATAAAGAATTTTTGTGTGGGATTGGGGGGCACAAATTAGTTCAGAGTTGTATGGTTACCTCGCAGACATTAAAAGGTCACATGAATATTTTCCCATGGAATTCTCTGCTTCCAAAGTTAACGTTCTTAAAAGATGCCTCTCACTAAAGAAATCAAAACTATAAATTATATGAGCAGTGAATTCCAAATCCAACAAAAACTATTCCTTTGTAACAGTTCTATCTACTTATCCAGACAGACTTAGATGCTGGAAATACAATGTAAAATAAGACAAAATTTTGATTTATCTAGACCTAGAAAGAAGAGAGTCACAAAAGTAATATATCCAAAACGCAACAAAGCATCTGAAAGTTATAACTGCTATGAAGGAAATAAGATGCTGCAATAGAGATGAGAGGTTGCTGAGGGGGGCGCTGAAGTGAATGTGGTCTGGGGCTCCTGTTTGGGAAGGTCTCAATAAGATGAAAAGACGACTGTGAAGAGAATCCCAACCATTAATAGTAAAAAAAAGGAATAAATATTTAGTGGCTACATTAAAATGATTATTCACTAATACACACTAATACAATCTACATAAATCATCAAAATATTATGTGTAGAATCAGTAATTCATAAATTTCTCATGACAACCAATGATCCTAAAACTAAATTCTGTTTTGAGTAAAAGCTACATGTTATTCTTTGTTGTCTACTATTGATATCTTTCAGCTAGAAGAAGGTTAGAAAATTCGATCCTTTCTGCAGTGCTCCTGGATATTTGGAATCAGTGTACCCATGTGGGAGACTACAGTCATAGGAATTTGAGGACTGTTTGGAAGATAGTTGAATCAGATTCATTATAACAGAAACTATCAATATTCTTTGCTCTGATTCCCTTGACCCAAACATTAAAATGAGTTCTTCACTTAATCTCACATCTTTCTTCTATCTGAAGTCTTCATTGATGCCTGGTTATTTCCACTTAAAACATTCAATTTAAGATGTCTAACAAGTGAATTAAATTCCAGAATGGGTTTGTGACAGTAAGTAGTAAGTAGAAACCCTTAATATTCAAATCTGGACTTAATCTGTAAAGATGAAAAGTTTGAATCCTGCATTCCCTTTGGTGAGTGTCTGAAAAAGAAGATATGGAAAATGTCTTCCCTACCTGTCCTGAGCTAACAGCAACCAGGTAATTATGAATTATACATGTCTGACAATTTGTAATAAAAAGGTGAAAATCACTCTCACTGAAATTATGTTCATTGAGACATTTAAAGCATCAATGAAGGATCAAAATTATTAATTGTGAGTAAATAAAAAAGTGGTTGGAAACAGAAACTCTGATAACATACGTATACTCACACATTTGAGTCATGGTGAGAAATGCATGTAATTAAAATGACCAGGTCAGTGTTGGAGTAAATGGAACCAGACAACCAGCCTGTTGCCTGTGCACAGACATAAAATAGGGAGAAGTCATTATTCTCTACCATTTTCTGTCCTTCTGAGTCTTTCTTTCTCCACTTCTACACAAAGAAGTTCACAAAGCAAAGACTACAGTACTATCCTCCTTCAAGCAGAATTGATATTTCTGAAGACAAAAGTCAACTGCATTGTCCCTAGATACCTACTGTTCTGGGAACATTCCTACTTTAACCTTTCTGATAATATTTAGTGCTCATGATATCATAACAGTATGACTGATATAACTCACTCTTCCATCTTTACAAGTATAAAAGAAAAGTATACATTCATGCTCTCATTATCCCTTGCAAGAATTTTAGATAAAATCACTCATCACAAACATTTGCAACATAACAGAGTTCTGGAGTGGGGAGTGTTTCAAAAGTGAATCAGAGTACTGACAGGGTTGAAATTAAACCATTGCCATATAAATCTAGGTTAAATTTTATCTGTAATCTAGCATATTATTTTGAGATGAGTAGAAAAAGCTTTTTTTGCAACTGGTTAATTTCTTATTTTGAAATTGCTGTTTGTCCTACACAACTTTCCCACTTGTACTTAAAACTGTATAAACACAATTCTCCACTTAAAAAGTGAAGTTATGACACACTGTACTGCTTGCCTATCTTACTACTTTACAAAATTTCACAAAATCATCTGCTTCTTGCATTTCAATTTTTTTTATCTCTCAGTATGGAGCTACATATATTTTCTATTTTTTTTTT
>JAJIBD010009238.1:0-60161 GCA_021461705.1 Cryptotis parvus
AGGAGGGAATAGGGGGACATTGGTGGTGGAAATGGACACTAATGGAGGGATGGGTGCTGGAACACTGTATGACCGAAACCCAAACATGAACATAATTGTATATCTCATGGTCGTATCAATAAAATATTTCCCAAAAAACTTAAAACAATTAAAAAGAAAAAAAATAAAGTGATAAATGATTAAAAATATTTTATAGACAAAAACTTATAAGGAGGCATGCATTTATAAACATTACAATATGAAAGTATCACTAATACTTTAGAAAAATTTTGAAAAGAAAGATATGTTAAATGTGAAAGTAACAATTTAATGTGATGATAGTGGAAGTTGAATATAAATTGCTGATATTAGAAGAAAATTATAGTATATTCTGTTCACATGATACAAAAAATAAACTAGCATAGCCAAATTAAGACTACCAGAACAAAAACATAAACCAAAATGTGCTTTAAAATTATATTGGAATCTAAGTACTCTAGAAAAAATGGTTTAAGATAAGGTACTATAGCAGATACCAAAAAAGTCTTTCACAAAAAATTTATGAAACTAATATATGTATATATCTAAATCTACCTGTTATATATACATTATGCTTACGTAAGTGTTTAAGTAATTTTTTATCTTTAAATGTATAAGTTAAAAAGCATACAACAATGAAAAAAAATACTTTCAACCTTTCCATGGTAGAAAAGTACCATGGACTATGTTGAATCAAACAAGGATAGGACTTCTGATAATTCACTCAGAATCTTTCTGAATGTTTTTGCTACCCTGGCAAGGGTTGTGGTGGGGGGCAGAGAGTGGGGGAAGGATACAGGTCCCTGTCCATATTACTGTCTTAGTAATAAACTTTCATTCCTTCATTCAGAGGAGATGTGTGGAGTCAAACATTTTGTGCTTGCTGGTTGTTTGACACAGAAGGAAGTGAGCTATGTTCCCAGGTGCTCGACAAATGAGGATGGCACTTAATGACAAGTGTGTATTAGTATTGGACAGGAACCAAAGAACACAGTTGATAAGCCTAAAAATAATCTCAACAAACACTGTTTACAGAACATGTATTAAGAGATAGTCTGTACATAATGTACCTAACATGCTAACAGGTTTTGAATTCTTTAGCAAGTCTGATATCTACCATGAAGTAGTATTTCTGTGTGCTAAACCTGCTTCTTGGCAAAATTAGCTTAAAGGCATTTTGGAATTGATGGAAACATACTAATTTTTCTGTGACTTCCATTTGTAGAGAGGTTCTCTGAAGGTTCACTTTCATCCAAAATCCTCTTTCAGCAATGTTGCAAGTTCTGGCATTGCTGAGCACAGAGTATCTAAGCTGAGGGTGTGACTTATGCTTGGTAGGCAGGAGATTTGACCTTGATACCCCAGTACCACATTAAATAAATTTTAGTAAAACTTTTTAAATAAACCAATAAATTAATTGTCATAAGGGCCCGGTTGATGACTCAAAAGGGCTTGAGCACATGCTTTGCGCTTTGCATGCTGGAGGTAAAACTTTAATCCCAACACAGCTGCCCCAAGGACCAAGAACCAGGAGTATCCCCTGAGTACTGCCAGGTTTGATTCCCAAACTAGAAAATAAATAAAGCAAAATAGTCATAAAATGCTTGGCCCTAACCTTTAGTTTAAAGGCATTTTTCCCAGACCAATCTTGCAGCTGTTAAAATCACATGTGCCCTAAACCTCATATTGTGTTCACTTGATCACTTGAATCCCATTATCGATTTGCTCGAGTGGGCGCCAGTAACATTTCCATTGGACCCTATCACGTGCCAATGTAGCCCTGGTTACATTGTAGACTCATCTGGTTGAGTCAGGAATAATGAAGAGCCTCAAACCGTTCCTTCAGGGTCTTGACAAGGAAGTCTGACCATCTTGTAGGTGGGCGGCCACGTGATCTTTTGACATCCTGTGGGATCCAGTCGGTAACAGCTTTAGTCCAGCGGTTGTCTCCAAATTGCATTACATGTCCAGCCCATCTGATTTTTCGATGCCTTGGCAAAGGGAGACAGCATCCCTGATTCTGGAATAGCGACGGAGGTCAGAACTCCAGATTCCTTCTCTCACTTGAGTGAGGCGTGATATTCCAAGCATAGCTCTTTCGATTCTTCTCTGGGAGACCCGAATAGCATTCTCATCCTGCTTTCCTAGGGCGCAGGTCTCTGAGGTGTATGTTAATGCAGGGAGAACGGTGTAGTCAAAGAGATGTTCCCGGAGCTGGAGGTTCTTTGTCCTTTTAGCTATTTCTTTGATGCCTTTGAAGGCATTCCATGCTGTTCTCTTCCTCCTGCACAGCTCAGGTTTTAGGTCGTTCATCATGTTGACTTCTTGACCTAGGTACACATAACTGCTGCATTCAGAGATGTTTGTTCCATTGAGAGTGAATGGGGCCTCTGGAACTAGTTCATTTTTCATAAACATGGTTTTCTTTAGATTCAGCTGTAGACCTATCTTTCCACATTCTCGATCGAAGTCAGCCAGCATTTGTGCCTCTTGTGTTCAATCAGAAGCTTTATATCAGAATTATCTGATTCTTTTTCAAATCTTAGGAGGTAACAACAGGAACTTATCGCACCAAACAGGTTCTTCAGAAATATTCTAAATGTCTGCATTGTGCTAATGGAAGTTGGCCATAATGAAGTCCCAGGAATTTAAAAATCAATAAAGCAGTCTGCACCAAGAGCTACGCTGCTCAGGCTTTTTATTTCATAGCTTTTAAAAAATGAATTTAATTTTTCTGATCTAGATGCTGTTTTTAGTCTTATATAATAGTTTAGTTGAGAATGACTGACCTCATGGTGTGGGGATTCGTCTGGCTTCTTGCTAGGCTCACTGGGATGACAGACCATGGCTAGAACCTGCCTAGAATTGTATAAAGGTTAAAGATACTGGGAGGACCTTATCCTAACATCCAATACTATCTAAGACTGTCAAACGGCCACAGAGCGGCCGTGCGTGGACAGAAGCTGTGGGTCTGGCATGTCTCTTCCGGGGTTGCTGGCATGGAGGTGGAGGAATGGGAATAGGGGCCCAAATCCTCTGCTCCAAGTCCAGCCAGCATGGCCCCCTCCCTGCAAGTGTGAGGGAACCCTTGGAGCAATGTTGGACTCTGCCAGGGGCTGGCCAAGCCCCTTTATTGCTCCAGAGCTCCATGGGTTGCTTCCATGTGGGGCCAAGCAGCGCGGCAGTGGGTCTGGAGTGGTTGGGTCTGGATCGTCTCTCTTTCAGGGTTGCTGATGGAGCTGTGGATCTGGCATGTCTCTCTTCCAGGGTTGCTGGCATGGAGGTGGAGGAAGGGGGGAGGAAAGGCCCAAATACCCGCCTCCAAGTCCGGCCAGCATGGTCCCTCCCCTGCACGTGTGAGCAAAACCTTGGAACCCTTCCAGACTCCACAGCTTCTCAAAGCTCCACCCAAGAGAAATCCTAATATTTCCCCATTGAGTTTCCATCAGTAAATGCTCAAGATGAGAGTCTTCTACTAAAGTATACATGGCAGAGCCTAGCAAGCTACCCATGTTTTATTTGATATGCCCAAAAACAGTAACAATTATAGACCTCATTCCCATGTCCTGAATGAATGGTTTGAGGCTGTTTCTGTTCCTGGAGCAAACAGATGCCCTTGGGCTACACTTGCTTTCAACAGAACTATGGAGATGTTACTGGTGCCCGCTCGAGCAAATCAATGAACAACGAGAAGACAAGTGATACACGTGACAAGTGATAATAGTTTAAAGTTAATTTTGGATCTCGGGAGATAGCACAAAGGGCTAGAACACTTGCAAAAGGCCTGGGTTTCGTTCCTGACACCACACAGTCCCCCATATTGCAAACTAAAGCAACTCCCGAGAACCATGCTACAAGTGGCCCCTGAACACCACTGGGTGTGGTGCCCACGACAGTGTATATAATGTTTTTTATTCTATAAGTATGCCTAGAACAAATAAGCATCTTTAATTAATTAATTAATTAATTAATTAATTTTGGTTTTTAACCCAGCAATTCTCAAGTCTTACCCCTGATTCTGTGTTCAGGGATCACTACTGGATTTTTCCAGGAGATCATACGTAGTGCTGAGGGTCAAAGTTGGGTACATCACATGCAAGGCAAATGCCTTACCCACTGTACTATCTCTCCAGCCCCAACTGTGTATCTCTACAGAAATTATTTTGCAAACCTGAGTATATGGGCTTATAAGAAAACTATAACTAGGGGAATAGAAAGGAATTATCTTAGTATAAACTATTTTGGTGCATTTTGGTGATGTGTGTGACATGGCAAACTTATACCCTTAAGACATTAAAACTTATACCCTTTGAACTACTGGAAACCAATGTTATCTTAATTAAAGGAAGAAAGAATCAATGAAAAGAAGAAAGAGTACAATGAAGGAAATAACCAGGTAGATTCTTTGTAGGTTGTACTATACCAGAAAACCTTGGTAATATGCTGACAGAAAATATCATTAGTATTTTCCCATTTCATTCCCCTTTAGACAAGTAATCTGCAATCTTAAAATGTCATCAGTGCTATGTTACAAATTTTCACTGCTCATAGTAAATCATCAAAATATGATCTTTTTGTCTGTAGAAATGTTTGTGCATAAACACCTTCTGGTTTCTTTGAGAGCTCATGCATCAGTACACTCTATTACCCTGAAAAACTTCTTGGAGAACAGGAAGTGACAGATTCCTATTTGTTTCTTAATATAGTCACTATGGTGATCGCTGCTTTCAAGATTATTTCTACTTGTTCAATGATTCTGCCTCATTCACAAGATTCACAAGAACCAGAGAGATTAGAGAAACCTGTAAGTCACGAGCTGCCTTTTATTTATCACTTGCTCATGTTTCCAAGCCAAACGAGGAACTTTGGCTTACTTCTTTTAGAGTTATTTACATTCACAAACTTTAAAATTTTTACAAAAATTAAAAAGAAAAATATTCGTCAAAATTAAAAGAAAAAATTCCTTTCCAAATCTGTTAGGTGTCTCCTCAATAAAATATACATTTCTACCTACTCATAGACATGGGGCAGAGCTGCTACTTGCTCTCCCTGTGCCCAGCCGCTCACAAGGCGCCCAAAAGGGATGGCAGGTTCTAGCCCTGGCCCGCCACCCCAGCAGAGCCTTGCAACAAGCCAGACGAGCCCCCACTCCATGAGGGCCTCCATTTTCCACATCTGGACTTCTCTCTCGTCAGAACTCCACCCATCAGTCCAGCCTATCACAGCCCAACTGCGGCCGTGCAGTTCATCAATAAATGCTGGACTTAGAGATGACTACAAAAGTATGCTACCTGCATGGCAGAGCCTGGCAAGCTACCCATGTTGTATTTGATATGCCAAATACCAGCAACAATTATAGACCTCATTCCAGAATGGATTGAGGCTCTTTATGTTCCTGGAGCAGGCAGATGCCCTTGGGCTCTACTAGCATGAGACAGGACATACAGAGATGTTACTGGGGCCTGCTCGAGCATATCAATGATTAATGGGAAGACAGTGATATAGTGATACCTATTCTTCATTTTATTTTTTCTGTACTGGAGAAGAAACCATAGTTCATATCAAAACCAGAAATTCTAGGGAAGAAAATGAGGGGAAGGATAAAGCATCATTATGAATAAGGGACAAGGAAGAACATAAGAGCAACATAAATGGTTCATTTTAGCTCACAGAGTGTTCCAAGAGCACTAAGCTCCAAGAATGGAATGTTTAATGATGGAAAATTGTTGCTTCCACAAATGTTTGCATGGTTTATTTGTTTTGAGGCCAAATAGTCTTCTTGGATAGGTTCTAGGAATCAACATTCATGTCTTCTGTCCTCACTCATGTAGGACCGCAAATCTATTTAAAAGGAGCCTTAAGGCATTTGCCTTGCATGCAGCCTACCTGGGCTCCATCCCGTTATCCCATATGGTCCCCCAAGCATGACCAGGAGTAATTCCTAAGTGAAGAGCCAGGAGCAACCCCTGAGCATCACTGGGTGTAATCACCCAGAAAGCAATAATTAATTAATTAATATAAAACTGTCACTGGCTAGAGAGATAGCATAGAGGGTAAGGTATTTGCCTTGCAAGTAGATGACCCTGGTTCAGTTGCCTCTGAGCAACAACAGGAACAACCCTGGTCAGAGATTGAATACAGCCTTGTGTGGCCCTCTAAGGGAAAAAAGCGAGGACTTCAGCTTTTTCAAACATCCCTGATACTTAGGTGATTTTGAGTTATATAAGGATTGTAACCTGTCGGGAACGCAGCAGGGGTCCCCGACAGTGTCAGGACAGAAGTTCGCTTCTACCTCCGAGGACGCCAGGAGAACAGATGAAAACGGACAAGTCGGTGCAGTTCCAAAAATGGCTTTTAATAGTACAAAAGCTCTTCCACAGCAATCCAATATAATGAACAAACTCTAGCTCTGGTCCGAACTTAGACCATACAAAAGAGCCTAAGTCTTCCACCAAAGAGAGAGGGTCTCACCCAAGCTGAGTCCTACCTAGAAGAAGAATCAAAAAGCCAAAGAGCAAAAAGCCAAAAGCCAAAAGCCGCAAGGCTGAGGAGCCAAAAACCACAGGAGCCAAAAGCCGAAAGCTAAAAGGCCCAAAGGCAAAAGTGAAGGGGCCTCAAGTCAGTCCCCTTATATACACCAAAGTAATCCAATCGGGAGGGGCATGTCAACAAAGAACTCTAAACAGAGTGTAGTGCCACACCCTATTGCAGGTATGAACAAAGGTTATGCCAAGGTCTAATCCTTTCTACCAAGATTATCTCTTATGTAAAACACTGGAGAGAGAGAAGGCTAATATAAAGTAATACATCTTAACTTCATGAGCTTCATGTAATCTAGATGGTACCCACAAGGTCCTTCTTATTATTATCTGCACCACGGTGATTCTGAGTATCTTGTTCTCGTGTACTGAAAGGGTCACAATTGCCTGCTTAGAGCAAACTAATATGATCCTTCCTATAGTCTTCCTATAGTCTCAGCGTAGCCAGGGTGGTAGTCTCCTGATAAATTCTAACTGTCCCACGCTGGGTGCAGTGGGTATAAAGAGGAGCTGTACCCAATCTAGAAAACATAGAAGTCTTAGTAGATGTATAAGTCAAAAGTTATTCAATCAAGGTGACTTCTGTAACTGCCACACCCTCTAGCAGTGTTTACATAGAAGAGAGGTCTCATTAGAATGAACCTTGGCTTAAATTAAGATTAAGCTGGGAGTGGGCAAAACAACAACGCCTCCCAGGTTAGCTAAACCTGTCCTCCAACAGTAACCTTTTGTTAAAATCTGAGTACATTTCTTTGGAATGTCTATGGTTCTAGTCCCAAATAAATTTTAATCATAAACAGGACATATGGAGATATTACTGGTGCCCACTAGCAAATAGATGATTAACGGGAAGATAGTGATAGTGATAGAAATCTGTCATTAAAAAAAGTGAATCCTTCTTGATATAAATATTCTTACATATATGAGCTGGATTCTTTCTAATACAATTAATCACGATCTTCCCGTTGATCGTCTGTTTGCTAGAGCGGCACCAGTAATATCTCCATATGTCCTGTCTCATGCCAGTAGAGCCAGGGGCATCGGCTTGCTACAGGAACATAAAGAGCCTCAAAACATTATATTAGGTCATGGGAATGACCTATTTCCCATGGTCATTCCCAAGGACCTATAAAGCCTTGCCAGGCTTGTCGAGCGGGAGGCAAACTCTTTTAAACACCTCCAAATAAAGCATTTATTGATGAACCGCGCAGCAGCTTGCGGCGCGTGAGCCGCGCTGTGATGGGCTGGTCTGCTGGGTGGAGTTCTGACGAGAGGGAAGTCCAGAAGTGGAAAATGGCGGCGCCCGTGGAGTGAGGAGCGGTGGTCTGGCTTGTTGTGAGGCTCTGCCGGTGGTGGGCCAGGGCTAGAACCCGCCATGCCTCCCTACTGCCTCATGAACGGCTGTACACAGGAGAGCAAGGACAGCTCTGCCCCATGTGTGGAGTCTCTGGACCAGCATACCTGGGCTGGATTGAGGAAAAAGCTGCGGCAGGGTGGGTGTCGGTGATCCGGGCTGTGATGGGCTGGTCTGCTGGGTGGAGTTCTGACGAGAGGGAAGTCCAGAAGTGGAAAATGGCGGCACCCGTGGAGTGAGGAGCGGTGGTCTGGCTTGTTGTGAGGCTCTGCCGAGGTGGTGGGCCAGGGCTAGAACCCGCCATGCCTCCCGACTGCCTCGTGAACGGCTGTGCACAGGGAGAGCAAGGAACAGCTCTGCCCCATGTGTGAGAGTCTCTTAATACAATTAATAATGGTTAGATAATGAGGTAGACTAGTAGCTAATCTCATGTAAAGTCCAGGAAAGGAACTTTAAAAAAAGGTGCTCAGGGCTTACACCTTGCTCTATGCCCAGGGCCCACTCCTGGTGGTGCTTAAGGGATCATAAACAGTGCTAGGGATTTGTACCAGAGTCAGCCACATGCAAGAGAAGTGCCTTTTATTATGTTTTTCCCTTTTGGGCACAGAATTCAGGGCTTACTCCTGGCTGTGCTCAGGAATCATTACTAGCAAGAGCTCTGGGGATCAATTGTGGTGTGTCAGAAAATGGAGACACACAACTGCGCAGGCTTCTACCCATGGGGAGCAGCCCATCGAGCAATGAGAGGGCCAAACTAGCTCCGTCCCTGACCGGTTCAGCACAGCTCCTAGGGCCAGCAGACACTTGGGCTACTATGGCCGTAATGCTGGGCTTAGAGCACGGATTGGGGCCCCTTCCCTCATCCCTCCACCTCCAGTGACCCAGCAGGCTTGGATATGAGCCCACCAGCCACCACCGTCAGTAACGCTGGAGAAGAGACTGGCCAGACACAAAGCTGCACAGGCTCCTACCCACAGTGGGCCAGTGCAGGGCAAGGTCCTTCCAGGTATCTTTCCCATATATGCATTGTAATGATCATTGTTGTTGTAACAAACTGGGGGTGGCTTATGTGGAATGGGGAGTGGGTTGTGGGCTTTGGCCTATGGCAGTTGTAGGGGCACATTGGTGGTGGGACATTGCTGGTGGGAATGGGGCACTGATGGAGAGATGGGTGCTAGAACACTGCATAAATGAAACCCAATTATGAACATCTTTGTAATTGAATACCTCATGGTAGTAGTAATAATAATAATAATAATAACAATAAAATTTAAATTTTAAAAAATAAAAGCTGTCAGAAAATGGTAGCAGGGATGATGACACTATGGATCACTTGTTTTGCTCATATCCACCTTTGCATTCACTCTGCACAAGGAGGAAGAAGGGTCCTGTTCTACAAACTAAAAGCCTAAGTGTCAAAAGGCACATAGAAATGGTACTCCTGGTGACTGGGATGAAAATTCCACTAACTATCCAGCTTCCCTATTGAATCTATGTAGTAAGTTATTAATATTATTGGCATAAGTAATGTTACTCAGGGCAATTCTCTGTTGGCATTATAGATAATCAAATTTTTATTACTTATTTTATAGATTTTTATAGGCAATTGCATCTTTATCTCTGAACCATATGTATTTGGGGGAATACCGACTCTCCTTAGGTCACCTCCAAGTAGAAGTAGATTGCAAGCTGGGTTTATACTGACCCTCAAGGGTACCTGGTGTTGTGTCTTCATGGTAGCAAAGATAACATCAACTATCCACTCAGTTGCCCACACCAGAAATATGGATATCATCTAGATTTCTTCTTCTCCATTTCTTCCCACAGCCTCCTAAATAGTTCTTAAATATATCTACCTCTTTGCACCCTTGGTGCTAACTGCCAAGTTCACATTCCTGATTTATGTTTATCATCCACATATCCTTTACCATTCTCTACAAATGTTCATCATTCTTCAACATGTTCTAGCACAAGCTACACTGGGGCACCCCAAAGGGCGAAGGGTTTGGGTCCAGCCCATCCCATGAGAGCCCGCGCAGTCTAAAACCTCCTCACTCCACAATTGCCGCCATGTTCAAGACCAGACTCCACTGCTTGCACGAGCTCCACCAGAAATTAATCTGTTGAAAAACTCATGTATACGAGATTTTGTGACTGAAATCTACAGGCTTTCACAGAGTTGGCTGTACCACTCAACATTCCCACCAACGGTGGACGGAGAGTCCCTTTTCTCTCTGCATCCACGCCAACACCAGTTGTTCTTTCTCTTTTGGATATGCTCCAGTCTCTGTGGTGTGAGATGATATCTCATTATTGTTTTGAGTTGCATCTCTCTGATGATTAGTGATGATGAGCATTTTTTCATATGTCTTTTGGCCATTCTAATTTATTCCTTGTTAAGTTTCTGTTCATTTCTTCCCACCATTTTTTGATGGGTTGGCTGTTTTCTTGTAAAGTTCTACCAGTGTCTGATATATCCTGTATATTAACCCCTTATCAGATGGGTATTGGGTGAATATTCTTTCCCATTCTGTGGACTATCTTTGCATCTTGGTCACTGTTTCTTTAGAGGTTCAGAAGCTTTTTAGTTTCATGTAGTCCCATATGTTTATCTTCGCTTCTAGTTGCTTTCTTAGTGGTGTTTCATCTTTGAAGACGCCTTTAGCTTCAATGTCATAGAGCCGCTTTTTCCTATATTTTCTTTGACCTACTTTATGGATTCAGGTCTGATATTGAGATCTTTAATCCATTTTGATCTGATTTTTGTGCATGGTGTTAGACAGAGGTCCAAATTCATTTTTTTACATGTAGCTGTCCAGTTTTCCCAGCACCACTTATTGAAGGACTTTCCTTGCTCCATTTCATACTTTTTGCTCCTTTATCAAAGATTAAATGATCATGTGTTTTAGAATGGGTGTCAGGATACTCAACTCTATTCCATGGGTCCACAGGTCTGTTTTTGTTCCAATATCGTGCTGTTTTAATTACTACTGTTTTGTAGTACAGTTTGAAGTTGGGAAAGGTAAAGACTTCCATCATCTTTTCCCCAAGGATTGCTTTAGCTATACATGGGGGCTTTATTATTCCATACAAATTTCAGGAGTGTTTGGTCAATTTCTTTGAAGAATGTCATGGGTATCCTTATAGGGACCACATTGAATCTGTACAAAGCTCTAGGGATTATTACCATTTAATTAAAAAAAAAGAAATGAAAAATATTCTAGCACAGAACTTAAGCAAGTATCCTCTCCTTGCTTAAAACTTTTCCTGGCTCTGCGTTTCTCTTGGAGTCCACACACCTTTCACGTAATTTGGGTCCTGCTTACTTCTCTAGTAAGGTAGACAGGTGAGGAGCAAAGCATTACAACAGACACAGCACTCTAAATGAAGGTAATGGAAGTGAGAGTTAGTTGGGGAGGCACTGGTGGAGGGAAGTGGGCACTCTAGGGGAGTCTGAGGGAACATTTTGTAAGTGATATCCTATCCTTTATAGTTTTATAAATCATGGTACTAAACTAAAAATAATCTTTTCATTAAATATAATGAAATGGTGTTGCAGGACTCCTAAGGGCCGCTGCATCTGTTCTTAATTGCCGCCTGCAAATCACTTCGTAGATAAGGGGGTAGTCTAAATGTGGCAGTTTATCTGACCATGTATGCTGTACTAGCTGGTATAAATATTCTCCCATGCTACCACAATCATCGTGGGACTAGCTAGATCTTACCAGCATATTAGCCTGGCCACGTAGGACCCCTAAGTAATTAGACCAGAGAGAAATGCTGTTTGCTTCCAAGCAAACAAGCATGGCTCCCCTGATATACTCAAAGGCAACTAAAATATAAAACTACCATGAAGTAGAAGAGACTTGTGAAGGCTTAGAGAAATATTTAACTGGCATTAGTATTAGTCTTTGATACAGAGACATGCCATCTCAGAAACCCCCTTCTCTACCCTATAAAGGCATTCCCAGGCAGATCTTGGCTCAAAACATTAGCATACTAAAGGGCCTAGGTGAGGTGCAGGGAGGGGATTACCTAAGGGCATTTGACCCTCCCTGCTTTCCATAACAGTGGGAGGAAAGTCTGAGGTACAGGGGTATAAACTAGCCAGTTTCCTCTCTCGCGCTTCTTTTGGGCTCTCTCTCTTTGTGAGCGCTCAGCCTTCTTGGAAGTCTTGTTTTCTTCTCCTTTTACAAGGCCTTTACACGTGGTGGTCACCATCTTGGCCTACACATGGCTGGGGTTCTAGCCTGGAATCCTAAGCACCAGGCTTTTCCTTTTGCTAATTTGTATGCCTGAACCTGTGATAAGTAAAGCCTTTTAAAACTGCATCGGATTCCTGAGTTTTCATCCATTCCTCGCCGGCTTTGGAGGTAGAACTCACTTCCCGGCACTGATGGGGACCCGGGCGGCGCCCCTGACAAAATGGGATTTCTCTTCAAGTTTGTGTTCTCCTGATCATGTATCTTGTTTGTCTCTATGTCTTGCTTTTTCTGCTCTGGAGAAGCCATGTTCTCTCTTGAACTCGTCTTTTCTCACATCTTTATGAGTAAGTTTCATTAATGAAAACTATCTTATTTCAGGGCCAGAGCGATAGCATAGCGGGTAGGGCGTTTGCCTTGCATGCGGCCGACCGGGTTCAATCCCCAGCATCCCATATGGTCCCCCAAGCACCGCCAGGAGTAATTCCTGAGTGAAAAAGCCAGGAATAACCCCCAGCGTTGCTGGGTGTGACCCCCCAAAAAAAAAGCAAAAAAAAAAAAAAAAAAAGAAAACTATCTTACTTCGCCAAAAATAAATTTAATGTATGAAAGAACTAAACAGGAAAGCAGATAGGAGTCAAGATTTGGGGCTAAGTCCCTTAGAACTTCTTTAGGTAAAGAGCAACTTAAAGTGGTAAGTGGGCATGAGAAAGGTACAGGCAAGGAGTGTTGAGGCATGGTGAAAAGAGGAGAACTGATACAAGTTGAGGTTCTCAAGCCTTGACCTTGGAATGGGCTAAGAGAATTGGGAGTCCTTTGTCATTTAAACAGATATCTCTGACTGTGGAAGGTGTATATTGAGAATAGAAGTAAGTATACCAGTAATGAAGAGTTTGTCAAGGTCTAACAGGGTGACAAGGACCTCAGAGAGAAGGTAAAGGGATTCTTGTTAAGCAAATTAATGTTTGTAAGTGAGTGTGAGGTACCAGGAACTTGAGCAATAGTACAGCAAGCAAGGTGCTTGCCTTACAAGTGGCTGACCCGTGTTTGATCCCAGGCATCCCATATGGTCCCCAAGCCCACCAGAAGTGATCCTTCAGTGCAGAGCCAGGAGTAATCTCTGAGCACTGCTGGGTGTAGCTCAAAAACAACAAAAAGAATCTGAGTAGCCAGTGGCAAGCATTTCACAGCTTAGGTTGTCAGAACCTGGGACCAGATCTATAGCACAGCTGGTAGGGTGTTTGCCTTGCTCATGCCGGAGAAAAAAAAAGATTGTCAGAACTTGCCAATGTTGGGGATGGAAATTGTTCTGGAAAGGGAGGAATTAAGGTTGACCCAGGTTCCAGGCCAGAAATGCTAAGGGGCACTTTCTGAAAAGGGAAGCTCTGGAAGACAGCAGACTTAGAAAGACTCCTTTACCCCTTTATGTGTGAAGCTGTGCACTGGCAAGAAGACATTGCCAGTTTGGGTTTGGGTCAGAAACACATAGTGTTTTGTGTGCTTATGGCCCACATATTTGAGTTCTTCCAGACACTATCCCCTAAGGCCTCATCTGGTGGAGGATCCCCTGGTTAAAGCCTTGACTCCTGTACTTGCCCTCACACTAAAGTACAAGTCCTCCTCCACTGCCATCTCCCACAGTGAATCACTACATGAGGCCAATGCACCCTCTAGTTCTACCAGCACCCCATTCTGGTCATCTGAATGTCTGCTACTCACAGAGAGCAAATGGCCAGCCCAGAACAAATATCACCCACTTCACATGGTGATTCACATACTTGCACTGAAGCAGGTCAGTTCAGGATGCTCACAGCAGGTGCCCAGGGCAGGTTGCCTCGGCTGCCCCTGAGGAGCCAAGCCACACTTTCTGACGCTTTTGTTCAAGCCAAGCAGTGCATGAAAGAGAAGTTAAGAAGGAGTAACTTTAGAGCCCAGCCAAAGATGCCAATAGGAAAAACGAGCAAGCAAACAAACAAGTGAAAATTCATCTTACTTCGACTTCATGGACTGGGAATGATGTCTTTAAATCTTGTGTACCTTGACATGTTCCAAATGCTCTTCAGCACTGCAAAACAGGACATGCTCTCTGGTTGGAACTTTCTCTCAGTGACAGTATCCTGCCATTCTTGTCTAGTTTGGCTAGCACTATCTTACATGATAGTGGCAATACCATCAGCCCTAAAACTTCACTAGACTTAAGAGCTAGTACTGGTTCTTGTCAATGACAAGCTGAAGTAGTGTCAAGTACATCAAATTAGCTCCACACTTCCCCTTCTACAAAACAAGAGCCTAAACTCACATATTTTACCTACATGTAATTTTTTGTCATTCTAGGGAGCAGAAAGGAAGTCTGGAGATTGAGTTTCTTGCCTCACTTCCTACGAATCCTGGTTCAAAGCTTCAGCACCACATTTAGTCTCCCAAGCACTGCCAGGAGTGATCCCTAAGCACAGAGGCAGGAGTAAACTGGATGGAGCACAGCTGCCTATAGCCCAAAACTTATTTTTTTAATTTTTTAATTAAAACAACAAGCAGTTGTTTGTCAAGAATGTGGCTCAGCCATCCCAACAGGGCCCCTGCAGCCAAAAAACTTCCACACCCACAATTGCTTCTATGCTCCAGGCTGGACTTCACTGTTCGGAGGAGTCCCACCCATGAATGAATCTGTTGAAAGACTCAGGTGTGCCATTAAGCCCTTTGTATAAGAAAGGGTTTCTGCAACTGACTTCTCTGGGCTTTCTGGAGTCAGGGATGGGCCCCCTCCTCCCATCTCCCTGTTCTCCAGAAGGTCTCATGGTCTCACCCATGAACTGCCTCAGGCATCAAAGTAATCTCATCTATCAACCATGATCCAGAGACTTGTATATAAATCTCGAAAGAGACCAATAACTAAGATACAATCTCTGGAATTCCTGAGGACATCTCAAACTCTGGTGCACCAATATGCCAAGTATCACAGCACATCTAATAGATGTAAGTATAAGGCACCCAATCACAAATATATGTTGTCACAATGTCCATTCTGTAAGAACATATCAGTAATTTCTTATACAAAGGGCTTAATGGCTCAATGGGTTCAGCATGAGATTGAATAATCATCATTAACTTTCTTCTAAGAATATATTTCTCAGCCATATTTGGTAAATTATCTCTAACACACACTATAAAATAAATTATTCATTGTCTGCTTAGAACAGGCTCAAACAGTGGTTGCAAAAATTTGAAATAATTCTTGCCTGTAGTTTCAATGATGGTGGGTTTGGGGTTGAGTATTGAATATTTGTAAGAAATTAACATGAATATCTTTGTTAAAAAAATTGAGAGGCCCACCACATTTAATAAGTTCAATAAGTGAAAGCAATAACACAGATGGCCCAATTTGCACATAACAAACCAGTTAAACGGTCATGACTTTATCAACACCATTCCAATATTTGTGTTCTAATAAGCAATATAATTAGTGCCTGCTAAGGGTGCAGGCATAAGGATGGGGGGGTGGGTGGAAAATGAGGGTCTTTGGTGGTGGTAAGGGCACATTAGTGGTTGGACTGATGTTGGAATATTGTGTACTTGAAACAACTGTACTGTTAACAACTTTGTAAATCGTAGTATACAAATAAAGTTTAAAAAATAATGGGGTTCAGTGGTAAATAGCATATTTTGCATGTTGGAGACCTGGATTCTGACACTGGGGAAAACATTGAAAAATATGAATTATTTCATCAGCCCTTGAACATCAATAGTTCTGGGGGCTGGAGAGATTATATAGCAAGGTAGGGTGCTGGCCTTGTATGTGGCAGACCCAGGTTTGAACTCCAGCATCCATATGGTTTCCCAAGCACCACCAGTAGTGATACCTGAGTAGTGAGCCAAGAGTAGCCCTTGAGCATTGCTGAGTGTAGACCCCAAATCAAAATAAAACCTCAGTTCTGAACCTTCATTGGGTGTCTCTGGCTAAGACCATCTCAAAGTATACTGTGGCTCTTAGGAGGCTTTCTTTCCTCACCACCATGGAAGCTTCCCATGGCACATCTTCCTCCTAAGTGATCCAAGAGAAAGGGAAAAAAACATGCAAAGAGCATGCCATGGACTTATGCAGGAGCTACAGCATTGGACCAATGGGCTAAGCACATGCTTTCATGCAGGATGCCTGGGTTTGATCCCCAGTACCAAGTGGTCCCTGAGCACTGCTATGAGTGCTCTGTGAGCACAAAATAGAAAGTAACCCTGAGCACTGCTAGTTGTGGACTCCAAACAAAAATAAACAGCCATTAATGAGCAATGAGTAGGGTGTTTGCCTTGCATGAGTTTGACCTGCTTTGAACCCCAGTATCCTATATGGTCCCCCAAGCACCATATGTGTAGTTCCTAAGTGCAGAGCCAGTAGTAATCCCTGAGCACTGCTGGGTGTGGGTGGTCCAAACAAACAAAACACACATTTTTAGAAGATTGACTTATTTAGTCGTTAGAATATACTACACTCTAACAACAAACTTCTAAGAGAAAAAAGTTACCCTCTTCCATATCCAAAAACAAGACTGTGCACCAACCTAGTAATAAATCATTCTGGGTTTAAATTGCTAATTTACCTTTATTAATTTATAATTGGCAGTAAAATCATAAATTGCTCTACTTACCAATATCTGTACTTTTAAGAAGGTTTGCTAAGAAGTGAAAATATTACTGCTCATGGGCAGTGTGTTTGTTCTGGGATTGGTTAAATGAATAAAGAGAACCAAAGGCCAGTTGTAGAATCTGTGTTTGATTGTCTGTGCTATCCTAATGTATTTTCAGATGAAGTCCTTGCTAAATCTCTCTTCAAAGAAGCTTGTAAAAGCTCCTTAACTTTGCTCTTAAGAAATTATCTTACAATGGCATTAAACAAATGTACTATATTTTCTCCAGGCACAATGGAGATACAAGGGCTTCACTTAGAAGCTATAAATCTTATGTGCTGTTCCTTGCTGTTTTCTTCTGGAAAGAAATGAAGATGCTTTTATGAAGGCTAAATTTTCTCCACTGCCACTACATTTTCTTACACATAACTGTGATAAATATTACTTTCTCTGGTGCTGGAGAGATTGCATAACTGGTAAGATGCTTGTCTTCCACACATTTGACCCAGGTTCAACCCCTGCCATCCTTTATAATCTCCAGAGCACCACCAGTAGTGACTGCTGAGCATTGCCACAATGGCCCCAAAAACTGAGCTTTCTTTTTTATTAGCTGGTAGAATGAGGTCAGGTAGCTACATTTTTAATCATTAAAAAGTGATGCTCTGGGTAGTCAGAGGAACAATATAGAGGGTAGGATGCTTGCCTTTCCACAGTACAGATTTGATTGATACAGATTCAATCCCCAGCACCTCATATGGTCCCCAGAGCCTGCAAGGAGTGATCTCTGGGTGCAGAGCCAGGATTAAGCCCTGAGCACAGTCAGATGCCCCCTCAGAATTCCCACCCCAAATATTTTGGAAAGGTAACGGAAAGAGCAATGCAGATATCTGTCTTTGAACCCAGTCCCTTGGACTCTTTCCTTGAGATGAACATTCACATCCTATGTCCCTGATGGGAGTCTCAGAAGGCAACCTTTACCTTGCTTGACAGTGCTCAGGGCTTGCTCCAGGCTCTATGTCCAGTGATCACTTCAAACTCAGGAGACCATTGCAGTGCTGGAGATCAACCAAGTGGCAATGGCAAGAACCCCTGTACCATCTTTCAGCTCATTCTGTTGGCTCTGCCTTCTCGAGCTCCACTGCAGCTCACTCCACACCTCTGTGGCTGCAGGCACCCCAGCATTCTTCCCTTTATTTTGTGGAAAGGTTCTTTCTGCAGTAGATTCCTGTAATTATTAGCCCCCTGCCCCCTGTTTTCAATTGTGACCACTCTGGGTGCTGATCCTACCTTGCAATTTGGTCAGTCAGACCCAGGACTGATGTGGCTTAACCGCATACTGATAATACTGATACTATCTCCCTGAGTGACAGTGCCCTTTCTCAACACAGGACCTAAATCACACCTTCTCTCTCTCTCTCTCTCTCTCTCTCTCTTAGTTTGGAACAAGGAGTATCAGGAGAAACATTTAGTCCATCACCAGATCTCTATTAAACATTTATAAATATTAGCTATGTATGTAATTTAATCATAAGCTCATTAGTGCCAGTATAGCATAGCGCAGATCACAGCTACCTTCCGAGGCCTGAATCCCAGAACACTTTCAAATGTAGCATTTCAACATTTTAAGCACTTTCATCGCATATAGTTGACGCCTATCGAAATCATCAAAAGTCCTGTTTTCTTATTTGGAGGGTGTAATGGGGCAGCGGTTTGAAAGCCAAACCCAGAGCTCAAGAGCTCATTGTTCAGGGGGTGACTCCTGACAGTGCATTGGGGATGGAACCAGGGTTGGCTACATGGAAGGCAAGCCCATTAACCTCTGTTCTATCTCTTTGACCCCCAATCTCCTGTTTCCTTTACCTGTGCTTTAGTTGATCACATCTTTCTCATGTGTCTTTCAGCAATTTTGGTTTGCTTGGTTTTCTCTTGTTATTTTTTTTTGAAACAAGTTATCCAAATCTATGATTCACATACTAAGCACAATGGATCATGCCAACCGACACAGATCGCTTTAGATTCTTCATGTTTTTTAATATGTCCCAGTGCATGGAAGTATTGGAAAACTGAGTTGTTATTTATATTTGGTCAGCTGAGACTTTGCAAGATAAAGTACATTCTTGGCCCATCAAGAGTGGCTTTATTCCTTCTGGCTCTGTGTTGCATGGCTGCCCTGGAGTAGCTGTATGTTCCTAGTGAGATTTCAGCTTTCCATGGAGCTAGTGGCTTCCACAAAGCCCAGGTCATTCCTCTTTCTTGTCAGTGCCAAATAGCAGCTGACGTGCATTCTGTGTTGGGGTACTCCCCAAAGCTTGTCCCATAAGCTGGAACATATAGATGGAACATGTAGTGTATGGGTTAAGGCTTTGCATGCTGCATCCCCTACTCCCCAGCACCACACTCTCCTTTGGACCACCAGAACTCCTGGGTACCACCACCTCAAACAAACAAACAAACAAGAGAAACAAAACACTGTGGGTTCTGTCAATGTCATTGAAAATCCATGTTCCAAGTAACAATGAACAGCTACCACATCCTGTGAATTAGCCTCACAGAAAGTGATGAAATTGCCACACGCATTAAACTCATACTTTTATCAGTCAAAGTGATAGTATAGGGGGCAAGGGTGCTTGCTTTGCACTTGCTGCTGACCTAAGTTTGAGTCCCATTAACCTATATGACCCTCCAAACCTTCCTAATGATCCCTGAGTGCAAAGACAGAAATAAGCCCTGGGAACTAGTGGGTGTGGCCCCCAAACAAATATAAAATAATCAAATTCCATGCCCACTTTTTCTCCTAATGAAAGGCAAATGTTTAAATTAACCTAGAGGTCTGATTTGGTTATCTTGGACATGATTGTTTTAATTATAATTATTATAACACTACTACTATTACTACTACTACTACTACTATTACTACTACTACTACTGCTGCTGCTGCTGCTGCTGCTACTCCCACTCCTACTACTGCTCCTCCTACTTCTACTACTACTATTACTACTACTACTACTTTTTCTGGTCTTACTCCTGGCTCTGTGCTCAGAGATCACTCCTGGTGGGGCTCAAGGGACCATATGTGGTGCTGAGGATTAGTTCCAGGTTGACTGGATACAAGGCAAGTTCTCTCTAACATGTACAATATTTCTCGGTCATCTTGAATGCAACTAATGACCTTTTTTGATGAAGGAAAGTACGGGGGTTGGACCAACATTACCCCCTGCCAAAGAAGTAGAATTCTGCAGGACCCTGATATGTCTATCTTTGCTTTGGATGAAAAGGCAGATAAGGGAGGATGGCAGGGCCAGGCTTGTTTCCCATTTCCCCAGGCACCCGAATTGCACAATCTCATGCACATCAAACCCTCTTCTCATTCCGTGTGTCTCCATTTATCCCATGCCTAAGATTAAGTTCCATACCTCCCAAATTACGCACTTTCAAAAGAGTTCTGGGGCACTTACACCAAAAATGTTTAATTTCTGGGGCTGTGGAGATGGCTCAGAGGGTGGAGTTCGTGCCTTGCAGTGCAACGTGCTGCTTCCACCACTGGTCTCTGGAACACTGCTGGGTGTAGCCCTGGTTGCCTCCAGCCCTGTTGGGGGAGGCCAAAAACAACCTTTAAAAATTCGATTTCTGAATACCACAGACTTAGAGAATTGGGAGTTGTTTTGATGCACTTGGGGCAGTATTATTCTTTAGTGAGATAAAATTACTTTTCCCTGCCAAAAGATCTTCAGAGTCACAAATAACAATTATTTCGTCTTTTTGGGTCATACCTGGCAATGCTCAGGGGTTACTTCTGGCTCTGCACTCAGGAGTTACTCCTGGCGGTGCTCAGGGATGCCTGATATGGGATGCCAGGGACTGATCCTGGATCTGCCTCATTCAAGGCAAATGCCCTACCCACAAATAAAAAAGTAAGGTCAATGACAATATAAACAAGGACCTAGTTCCTATGGACCAGAAGTGACCTAAGGACAATGACAGAGGGACTTTGGCACTTAGGATTGGTGAAGGTGCATAACTCTGCACTTCCAACACCAAAAAATTGGGTTAGAGAGATATCACAGTGGGTAGGGTGCACACCTTACACATGGCCAACCAAATTCTATCTCTGTCATCCTATATGGTCCCCTGTGCTCTAGTAGGAGTTATTCGTGAGGGCAGAGTCAGGAGTAACCCCTGAATATGTCTGGGTATGGCTTAAAAAAAAAACAAAAGCAAAATATTAACAATGGGTGGGCCGGAGTGATAGCCCAGCGGGTAGGACATTTGCCTTTGCATGTGGCCAGCCCGTGCTGGCCCCGGTTCGATCCCCCGAATCCCATATGATCGCCCGAGCACCGCTAGGAGTGATTCCTGAGTTCAGAGCCTGGAGAAACCCCTGAGCATTGCCGGGTGTGACCCAAAAAAGCAAAAAAAAAAAAACAATTTAACAATGGGAGCCCAGAGATAGTACAGAAGGTAGGGTGCTTGCCTTGCAAGCAATCCCTAGCAGTCCATAGAAATAGCCCCTTTCCTCCAGAAATGATCCCTGAGTGCAGAGCCAGGAGTAACAGGAATAAACCCTGAGCACCCAGGTGTAACCTAAAAACACAATCCCCCCAAAAAACCATAAAAATTAACACTACTATAACCACGTTAACGAAACTACAACAAAACTAAAAAATATAAAAGATAATCTTAATATAAAATTTAAATGAATAAAAAATAAACAGAGCCAGAGAGCTAGTCCAGGAAGTAAGGGTGTGTCATGCATAAAACTAACCCTGGTTCAACCAATCTTCCACCAATACCTGTGGCTCCAAGCACCACCAGGAGTCTTCCCAGAGCTACTAGGAGTGGCCCTAAACCTCCCATAAAAACACAAAAAGAAAAAAACTGAAAAAATTGGGTTGATGGAGATTGGGGAGTGGGATATGGGCCTTGGCCTACAGTGGTCGTAGGGGCACATTGGTGGTTGTCATTGGTGGTGGGAATGGAGCACTGATAGAGAGACAGGTGCCAGGACACTGCATGACTGGGACCCAAGTATGAACATCTTTTAATTGTATATCTCATGGTGGCATAATAAAATTACTATAACATGTGGTATATTAAATAAATGATAAATAAATAAATAAATAGATAAGTGAATAGATAAACAAACAAATAAATAAACCTAAAACAAGGTTCTAGCTCAAAACAATGGAGTCAGTTAAGAGAGTTCCTAGTTAAGTAGGCCCAAGCTTGATCCCCTGTAGCAGAGCCCCTGAGCACTACAGGGTATGGCCGTCCCAAAACAAAAGGAAAAAAGTATAAAGTATAACTCTAGAGCAAATCTGAACAATAATATGTTGTTATATAATCAACCTACATTGATTATAGTAAAGATACTGACAACAAAGCTTAACAGACTGTAGCAAAGAAATACTTTGTATTGTGACTGGTTTCACAGTGACTTCAGTTTCTAGAGAAGAATTAAATGTCTGCAGTTTTGTAGCATGCATTGTGGCTTTGGGGTCAAAGGGAAGAGGCTAATGAGCACAGCAGGGTGTAGCCCCAAACCAAAGACCATAATTTAAATCCCTACTTCTTCAAGTACTGTAAATCCTCACTTTGCTAAAGTGGAAGGGCGGAGTTTCTGTGTAAGGGGTGGACCTAGACAAACTACCCAAAGATGTCAATTGTACAGAGCTTATTGAAGTTTCCACAGTCTTGAAGAAGAGGAAGGTACTCACTGAAGCCAAACAAAACAATAGCAAGTGACTGCTTAAAACTGATAGTCTGTCTCATTCAAATCTGCTTAGGGAAACCTTGGCTTGATTTAGATATTCAAATCTAAAACTATACAAAAGCCATAAAATATGTAAAATAAATACACAGATAATCTATCTCAAAAAGACTGTGCTTTTAGAAAAGATTTGCACATATAGCTTAAGAAACTTTTTCCTATATCCATTTGAAAATAAATGATTTAAATTCTGCCCCATTACTCTTCAATACTTTAGCATCTCCTATATATGAAAATAATTCTTTATATAACTATAATGTAGCTGTCAAAATAATATATGGGGAAAGTAGTGTTAATAACGAATAAAACTAACAAAACTCAAGTGTCGCCATATGTCTCGGTTGTGTAGTTTGTTTTGTTTTCTTTTTTGGGGGTGGGGTGGGGACATATTTTTTGTTGTTTTGTTTGGGATCCACCCAGGAGTGTTTAGCTCTGTACTTGGGGATCACTCCTGGCAGTGCTTGGGGCCATGGAGTGACAGAATCACACTGGATCTCTTGCATGTAAAACTTGCATTCCGTCCAGTCAAGCTACCTTCCCCCAGTCTGCTGTGTACTTTACAAAAAAAAATGAAAAATTATGGGGGCTGGTGGGGGAGGGGGCAGAGAAATAGCTTAACAGTTGAACACATGCCTCAGAGGCTTGGATTTGATTCCAGGCCCTGCACAGCTCTCCAGGTGCCTGGAAATCATCCCCAGCAAGCACCACTAGGCATGGTGCAAAAACATAAATCTACAAATATCATAAAGCACTTTCCATACTTAGTAATTAACTGGCATGATCATGATCCTTTAGGCTTTCATTTGGTTTTGGTTTTTGAGCCACACCTGGCTGTGCTCAAGGCTTTCCATTGGTGCAGTGCTCAGGGATTACTTTTGGCAGTGCTCCAGGGCCATGTGGGGTATTAGAGATTGAACCAGCCATGTGCAAAGACAAGTGCCCTGCCTGCTGTATGAGCTCTCTGGCCCACTTTTGACAATTCTAGGGCATTTGTTTTGTAGAAATTTCTTAATTTTGGGTTCATTTTGGTACTTGCTCTAGATTACATGGTATCTATCTGATATAAAAATACAGAAGTGATGAAAAGTTTTCTCATTAATAGGATAGTATTCAAGTGACAATTGAATACTATAACAATTATAGATCTCATTCCCATGACTGATGGAATGGTTTTGAGGCTCCTTATGTTCCTGGAGCTGGCAGATGCCCTTGGGCTATCTTGCATGTGACAGGACGTATTGAGATGTTACTGGTCCCGCCTCCAGCAAATTGATGATCAATAGGAAGTTAAGTGATCAAGTGATCAAGTGATTCAAGTGACTCAAGATTTGCATTTGTTCCTGGTGACTTTGACACTATTTTAAGTTCCAGATTTGTTTAATTTTTATTTTTGCATCATACCCAGTGCTGTACAGAGGTTACTCCTGATTCTGCACTCAGGAATTACTCCTGGCAGTACTCAGGGGACCATATGGGATGCTGGGATTAAAGCCCTTGCTATATGCAAGGCAAACACCCTCCCTACTGTTCTATTGCCCCAGCCCCCTTGTTTGTTTTAATTTAGGGGCCACACCCAGCCCCCTTGTTTGTTTTCATTTCGGGGCCACACCCGGCAATGCTTCAGGGACAACTCTATGTTCCTTGGAACCTACCAGTGATAGACCTGGGCCTCCTGCATGAAGGTCACATGCTAGCCTGTTGAGCAAGCTCCCTGGCCCTTCTTTTGTTTTGGGTGAGTTTTTCCTGTTTTGTTTTTGTTTGGTTTTGGGCCCACATCAAACAGAGCTCAGGGTTAACTCGTGGATCTGCACTCATGAAACATTCCTGGCAGGCTTGGGGCACTATATGGGATGCTAGCATATCAAAATTTGATATGCCAAAAACAGTAACAATTATAGATCTCATTCCCATGACCTGAAAGGGTGGTTGAGGCTCTTTGTGTTCCTGGTGCAAGCAGTTACCCTTGGGCTACACTAGCATGTGTCAGGGTCATATGTTACTGGTGTCCACTCAAGCAAATCGATGATCAGGAAGACAAGTGATACAAGACAAGTGATGGGATGCTAGGAATTGAATCTGAGTTAGCTGCATGCAAGAAAAATGCCTTACTGCTCCTTTTGCTTTTTTAATTAATATTTGATACAGGGGATTTGATATTATCAGTACTCAAAACTGTTAATTTATTCATTTTAAAACATCTGTATGGCCTCATGATTTCCCAGTTTGCTTAATGTAATATATAGCTTATCGTTACTCTATTATTTATTTTATAATCAAATGCCCCAGATTTTTCCACAGAAGCCTCTGCAAAGCAGCCTTAGTGTCCCTCCCCACACCCCAATTTGGGGGTGGCATTGCTGGCCATACTCAGGTCCTATTCTTGGTACCCTGTTCAGGAGTGACCCCTGACAGTGCTCAGCAGACCATATGTGGTGCTGAGGGTTTCAGTGAGGGTCACACAGTCACATGCAAGGCCTTGTCTCCTGTATTATCTCTCTGCCCCCATGTTTTGGTTTGTTTTTAGTTACGGAGCCATACTTGGCATTGCTCTCCCTGCAAGTGGTGCTTAGAGACTGTGTGTACTAAGGACCAAACCTGGATTTTCAGCAGGCAAGATCTGTGCTCCAGTCCATTACACTATCTCTTCAACTATTGTCTTCCATTTTTGACAACTTCTTTTTCTCCTTTTGGTTTTTGGATCATATCTAGTAATGCTTAGGGCTACTTCAAATTGAGTGTTCAAGAACTGACCAAGCAAATGGAAGCAAAGATAAACAAATGGGATTATATAAAACTAAAAAGCTTCTGCACCTCAAAAGAAACGGTGACCAAGATACAAAGACAATCCACAGAGTAGGAAAGGATATTCACCCAATACCCATCTGACAAGGGGTTAATATCCAGGATATATCAGGCACTGGTAGCACTCCACAAGAAAAAACAGCCAATCCCATCAAAAAATGGGGAGAAGAAATGAACAGAAGCTTCCAAAAAAGAAGAAATTCGAATGGCCAAAAGGCATATGAAAAAGTGTTCTTCATCTTTAATCATCAGGGAGATGCAAATCAAAACAACAATGAGGTACCATCTCACACCACAGAGACTGGCACACATCCAAAACAGCAAGAACAACCAGTGCTGGCGTGGATGTGGGGAAAAAGGGACTCTGATCCACTGTTGGTGGGAGTGCCGACTGGTCCAGCCCTTTTGGAAAACAATATGGGCATTCCTCCGAAAACTAGATATTGAGCTCCCATTTGATCCAGCAATAGCACTCCTGGGAATATATCCGAGAGACCGAAAAACACATAGCAGAAACACTATCTGTACTTCTTTATTCATCTCTGCGCTATTCACTATAGCTAGAATCTGGAAACAACCTAAATGCCCGAGAACAGAGGACTGGCTAAAGAAACTGTGGTTCATCTACACTATGGAATACTATGCGGCTGTCAGAAAAGATGACATTATGAAATTTACCTGCAAATGGAGGGACATGGAGACTATCATGCTGAGTGAAATTAGTCAGAAGGAAAAGGACAGATATAGAATGACTGCATTCATTAATACGACATAAATAGATACCAGTGTTTTACTAAATGTGGGAAATGGTAATGGCAGATTAAAACTCACCATTGAATATACACAAAGAGACTTAAGTGATAAACTCTAAATACCTGCAGGGCTAGCCACAATGTGTAAAATAAGAGGGAGAGAAATGCAGAGACAGAGAGAGAGAGACAGAGAGAGAAAGAGAGGAAACTGGGGTACCTGCTATTAAGGCAGCATGGGGGTGGGCAGGAGGGGGTGGGGTACATTGGTGGTGGAAATGGGGCACTGGTGGAGGGATGGGTGCTGGTATACTGTATTACCAAGAACCAATTATGAACACCTTTGTAATTGTATGTTTCACTGTGGTATAATAAAAATTAAAAAAAAAAGAATTGATGCTGGCTATGTTTGGGAAACCATGTAGTACCAAGAATCATAACCTGAGCCTCACCACTAAGTTACATCCTAAACATGAACATTTCTTTATTTCAAGTTTAATAAGAGATTCTGGAGCTCATGTGTTTTCCCTTTCCTATACTGAAATCAACTAATTCCCCAACCTCTGATAGTTGACATTTAGAATCTAAGAGCTAGATACTAGCTGAACTCAATGCTACTGAATTTCACTGCTTCAAAAGCCCTCCTGGAGGATGAAACTAGAAATAAGTGCATATATTTAGAAATAGGTCTTGGCTCTCTGTTAAAGATCATTGAGGGTTTTATAGCTCCTATCCCATTCCAACACAATGATTCCGAGTATTTTCTCACTCGATCAGTCCTTGTTTGTAGAAACATTGTCCTACTATCTCCATCCCTTAAGGTGCTATCTGTGCCCTGTGTGCCAGGCAGATGGTACAAAATGTGCAGCTATTCTCACCGTACTCTCATCCACATCTGGACTCCCCTCTCCTCAGAGCTCCACCCAGCAGAAGAGTTGATCACAGCCCAGCTCATCAGTGGCCCCTCCCCTACATCAGTCTTTTTCAAGGCCAGCCCAGGTATGCTGATCCAGAGACTCAGACACACTGGGCAGAGCTGCTACTTGCTCTCCCTGTGCCTAGCTGATCACAAGGCATCCAGGAGGGATGGCAGGCTCTAGCCCTGGCCTGCCACCCCAGCAGAGCCTCGCAAGAAGCCAGAGGAACCCCCACACCATGAGGGCCACCATTTTCCACATCCGGACTCCCTCTCCTCAGAGCTCCACCCAGCAGAAAAGCTGATCACAGCCCAGCTCGTGCGGCTGCTTTGCGCCATGCAGTTCATCGATAATTGCTCGAGTTTTGAGGTGACTACTAGAATATCCCACCCGGCACGGCAGAGCCTGGCAAGCTACCCGTGTCGTATTTGACATGCCAAATACTGTTGGAGGACAGGTTTAGCTAACTTGGGAGCTTTGTTGTTTTGCCCACTCCCAGCTTAATCTTATTTAAGCCAAGATTCATTCTAATGAGACCTCTCTTCTATGTAAACACTGCTAGAGGGTGTGGCACTTACAGAAGTCACCTTGATTGAATAACTTTTGACTTATACATCTACTAAGACTTCTATGTTTTCTAGATTGGGCACAGCTCCTCTTTATACCCACTGCACCCAGCGTGGGACAGTTAGAATTTACCAGGAGACTACCACCCTGGCTACACTGAGACTAATATTAGTTTGCTCTAAGCAGGTGAGTGTGACCCTTTCAGTACACGAGAACAAGATACTCAGAATCACCCTGGTGCAGATAATAATAAGAAGGACCTTGTGGGTACCATCTAGATTACATGAAGCTCATGAAGTTAAGATGTATTACTTTATATCAGCCTTCTCTCCAATGTTTTACATAAGAGATAATCTTGGTAGAAAGGATTAGACCTTGGCATAACCTTTGTTTATACCTGCAATAGGGTGTGGCACTACACTCTGTTTAGAGTTCTTTGTTGACATGCCCCTCCCGATTGGATTACTTTGGTGTATATAAGGGGGCTGACTTGAGGCCCCTTCACTTTTTTTTTTAATTTTTTTTATTTTTAAAATTACAAAGATATACAATTAAAAAGTTCATATTTGGGTTTTTGGTAAAACAGTGTTGCAGCACCCATCCCGCCACCAGTGCCCATCTCCCACCACCAACATCCCGGTTCCCTCCCCCTCCCTCAGCCCTGCTCCATGGCAGGTTCTTGATTTCTTTCCATTTCTCTCTCTTTCTCTTTTCCTTCCCCTCCAGACTATGAATTACAGAACATACATTAAAGGGTTGTCATGTGTATCTTTTTGCCTCTATTTAATGCTCAGTTCTAGGTTGGCATTAGTACCCTCAACAATTGTCAGCACACTGTTCCATTTCTGTCTTACCTAGCCTCTGAATCCCACACGTTTGTGATAATTTCCACCTTTGACAGGACCTCCTGATATATGTTTCACTTGATCTTGGATATTGGTATCATAATATGTACCTATATATTTATGTTATGCAGATAAATGCAGTCATTCTGTATCTGTCTCTCTCCTTCTGGCTAATTTCGCTCAACATAATCTTCTCCATGTCCATCCATTTATAGGCAAATTTTATAACTTCATTTTTCCTAACAGCTGCATAGTATTCCATTGTGTAGATGTACCAAAGCTTTTATCCAGTCATCGATTTTCGTGAGGCCCCTTCACTTTTGCCTTTTAGGACTTTTTAGCTTTTGGCTTTTGGCTCCTCAGCCTTGCGGCTTTTGGATTTTGGCTTTTTTGCTCTTTGGCCTTTTGCTCCTTCTTCTAGGTAAGACTCAGCTCGGGTGAGATCCTCTCTCTTTGGTGGAAGACTTAGGCTCTCTTGTATGGTCTAAGTTCGGACCAGAGATAGAGTTTGTTCATTATATTGGAGTGCTGTGGAAGAGCTTTTGTACTATTAAAAGCCTTTTTTTGGAACTGCACGGACTCGTGAGTTTTCATCTGTTCTCCCGGTGTCCTTGGAGGTAGAAGAGAACCTCTGTCCTGACATTGTCAGGGACCCCGCGGTGTTCCTGACAAAATACCAGTAACAATTATAGACCTCATTCCCATGACCGGATGGAATGGTTTGATGCTCTTTATGTTCCTGGAGCGGGATGATGCCCTTGGGCTATCTCACATGTGACACAATGTATTGAGATGTTACTGGTGCCCACTGGAGCAAATCCATGACATATGGGAAGACAGTGACAGTGACAGTGACTCTCACCTGAATAGAGTGTCATTAGCACCAAATGACTGGTTCAGGGGCTTTGATCTTTTTTCTGAGGGAGTGTTTGATTGTTTGCCCCAAATTTTGAGTATCAAATCTTTCTTTAAGATTCCTTTTTCAAAGACTTAAAGACTTTAAAACTCCTTCCAGTTTTCTTTGTTGCTGTTGTTTTTGGTTTTGAACCACACCTGGTGATAGTCAGGTGTTACTCCTGGCTCTGCACTCAGGAATGACGCCTGGCAGTGTTTGGGGACCACATCGGATATTGGAGGTAGAACCCCAGTTTGTTGCATGCATGGCAAGCCCCTAACCACAGACTATCTCTCCAGCCCCTCCTTCCACATTCTTAATTAGCATATTTTTTCTTATTAGGGTATAGCATATTGTTAAAGTAACAATATGTGTCTCAAGACTTTCTCACCTTGTTTGTCATAGACAAAATCTGATCCACAGTCCCCTCAACTTTAGTAAAGGATTGGCTTCTGGGAGGCTTTGACTCTATCCCCACGTTCAGTTGTGCTGCTCCCTATTCAGTGCTCTGGAAGTCAAGTTGCCTTCTGAGTGACAGGGTCACCTCTCTATGGCTCCTAGGTACTGACAGACTTTGTGGCTATATATTATTATGTTTTGAAGCTTTTAAGGGTTTATTTTGGGACTACTCAGTACTCATGAACTCTTAGAGGGCCAAGGGACCATAGGTGAACTGGAGATCCAAGCAGGCAGCTTTCAGTTTGCTTCAGCAGTCTCCTGAGCTCCTGCTTTGAAACTGCTTTGGAGGGAAGAGGAATTAGGGGATACTCGGGGGCTACTTACTCCCAGCATTGGGGTTTCTGTTTTGGTGCTGGTAGGATGGGGTGATGTTCCCAGTGGTGTTTGGAAAACCATGGGGCTCTAGAGAGGGAACTAGGGCCAGGTTTGCCATGTTGGAAGGCAAGTGCCTAAACCCCTGTATTGTCGTTCTGGGCTTCTTTTGAAGCTCGTAAGCACAATTTGAAGTTACTAATAATAATGTAATTTAGAAATGAAGAGAGGGCAATCTTATACAAAGAAATTTGGAAAATGGTGTTCCTTGATGTCTTCACTGGGAAAAGCTTGCAGGAAATCTTAAATCTAGAATAAGCATTTTAGTGATATATAAGCAGCAAAAGCAGAATACCCAGAAACAGAAGAAGCGTTTTTCACTTCCTCTCAGTAAATTTTAAGCCATTCTTAAGTGATACAGATGAATTTTATTGTTGACAACCATTGCTTTTGATGCACAGAGATCATTATTAGAGACAGGCCGGGAGGAGGCCTGAAAGATATTACTAAGAACAATGAGGATGATGATTGTCAATAACCCAAAGCCTTTGGGCTGGAGTGATAGCACAGCAGGTAGGGCATTTGCCTTGCACATGGCCGACCTGGGTTCGAGTCCCGGCATCCCAGATGGTCCCACAAGCACCGCCAGGAGTAAATCCTGAGTGTAGAGTCAGGAATAACCCCTGAGCATGTCCTGTGTGACCCAAAAAGCAAAAAAAAAAAAAAAAAAGCCTAGATATTGTCTAGGATGACAACTAGTTTATAAGGATCTAGGTTGTGTAGGATATTGCAAGGCAGGAGTCCCTACCTGCTGTAACAATGCAATTCTCAAAACCAGAACTATAGTACAGCAGATAGGTGCTTGCCACCAATGGGTGGATCATAGGCCAGGATTCAGAGAAAATTATCACTGTATCACTGTCTTCCTGTTCATCATCGATTTGCTCGAGCGGGCCCCAGTAACATCTCCATATGTCCTGTCTCATGCAAGTAGAGCCCAAGGGCACCTGTTTGCTCCAGGAACATAAAGAGCCTCAAACCATTTCATCAGGTCTTGGGAATGAGGTCTATAATTTTACTGGTATTTGGCATATCAAATACAACACGGGTAGCTTGCCAGGCTCTGCCATGCAGATAGCATACTCATCTCTAAATCCAGCATTTATTGATGAACCTTGCTGCCGCAAGTGGCCATGCAAGCTGGGCTGTAATATGCTGGTCTGCTGGGTGGAGTTCTGATGAGAGGAAAGTCGGATGTGGAAAATGGAGGCCCTCATGGAGTTGGGGGGTCGTCTGGCTTGTTGCGAGGCTCTGCTGGGGTGGCAGGTCAGAGCTAGAACCCTCCTTTCCTCCCGGGCGCCTCATGAGTGGCTGGGCACAAGGAGAGCCAGTAGCAGCTCTGCCCCATGTCTGTGAGTCTCTGAATCAGCATACCTGGGCTGGATTTTAAAAAGACTGCTGCAGGGTGGATCTCGATGAGCCGGGCTGTGATAGGCTGCTCTGCTGGGTGGAGTTCTGAGGAGGGGAAGTCCGGATGTGGAAAATGGAGGCCCTCATGGAGTGGGGGTCATCTGGATTGTTGCAAGGCTCTGCTAGGGTGGCGCGCCAGGACTATAACCCGCCTTCCTTCCTAGGCGCCCTCATGAGTGGCTGGGTACAAGGAGAGTCAGTAGCAGCTCTGCTCCATGTCTGTGAGAGAAAATTATAGAGGAAATAAAAGAAAAGGAGGGTAGGTGCCTCTAACATTGTGGAGAGTGGAAGGGCTGAGAGGCTCAAACAAAGGGAGGGGCTGGAGCAGCTGAAAGCAGGGAAGGGCTGAGGGATCCCTGGGACTTAACCCTTGGAGATGATGCTATAAAATGAATCCAGGGAGAAGTTCCTATAGAGTTTGGTGTCTCATCCACCCCAAATGTAATATAAGGATCTGTAGAAAATGGAATCATTTTGCCCTTCAGCCCACACAAACAGCCAAGTTCCAGAAAATTGTCAAAATGACCAGCAGGAAGGGAAGTTTATTTCCTGCAGGAAATATAAATGTTATGGGCTCCTAGGGCAGATAGTCTATTTCCAGAGGGTTCCAGAAAGCACAGATGTTTCATTATGAGATTTACAAATGAACTTTCTGGATTCATTGTTGGGCCACACTTTTTGATGGAAGCTGGTAATTCCTGCCTCAGTTTTCCTGAGTAACTTCTACATTCATTCAGCTTCACCCAAGTTTATTGAATTCTCCTTCTCTGGTCCCAGCTGACTTTTAGATCTAGGTGGTACAAAAACATTTTGTTGGGATATTTTCTTTCAGTATTTAATATGTGCAATGCCAGTTATCTGTTACTCTTTATTATTATTTGTTGATATTTAGGATCATGTTAGCTTCCATTAAAAACAGATACAATGGGCCACCTGCCCCTCGAGGTGTTGCAGGTGTGGCTGTGGTGCCTGGCTGCATTGGCAGGTGGCAGACAGGAGATAGGTTTGTCTACACCCCCCAGGGCGCTCTTCCCTGTGGACCCTGGGTGGTGAATGGTCTGACATAGGAAGAACAGTGCACAGCCGCGCAAGAGGCTTAGATAACAAAGTAAGCTAGGACCAGACCAGGTCCTTCCCAAGATCTTTTCACATCTGTACAACATAATTATCATTGTAGTTGTAACAAACTGGGGAGGTTGATGGGGAATGAGGAACTATAATGTCACATTAGAAATCATTACTAAATATACACATAGATAATTGCATCATAAACTGTAAGGCACGTCACAAGGTGTAGGAGAAGAGAAAATATAGAGACAGAAATATAGATAGAGAGAAAGATGAGAGACTCAGACGCATGGGGGAGAACTGCCATCTGGCTCTCCCCTAGTTCAGCTGACCATGAGGCTCCCAGGAGGCAAGATGGGTTTTGGGAGTGGGCCCATCACTTCTTTATGGCCTCGGAAGCAGCTAGATGAGACTCTCTCACCATAATAGCCACCTTTATCATGGTCCGGACCCCACAGCTCATCAGAACCCATGCAAGAGAGACGCTGATCTCAAGACCAGCTCAGAGCAGTCAAGTTCGTGCCCAGGTAGGTGGCTCTCGGAGGCGGAAGTCACTGGGTGTTCCTGGAGATGGAGCTGGGGTCCTCATTCCCCTCTTTGACCCGTGCCAGAGGCCTGGTGGCCCCTCGCATGAACTGCCTCGGGGCTCTTGGCCATGATGCAGAGACTCAGACGCACGGGGGAGAGCTGCCATCCGGATCTCCCCTAGTTCAGCCGACCATGAGGTTCCCAGGAAGCAAGATGGGTTTTGGAGTGTGCCCATCACTTCTGTAGGGCCTCAGAAGCAGCTGGATGAGACTCACCATAATAGTCACCATTTTTGTGGTCCGGATCCAGTACATCAAGCTAGTGGAACCAATCATGTTCTAGAATATATTACATTCTACAATGTGTAAGAAAGGGAAGTGATAAGGAGAGAGAGAGAGAGAGAGAGAGAGAGAGAGAGAGAGAAAGGAGATGAAGAACCTGCCATGGAGGCAGGCTGGGGGAAGGGTGAGGGAAGTGGGGACATTGGTGATGGGAGATGGGCAGGGTGGAGGGATGGGTGTTGGAACACTGTAGAACCAAATACAAACATGAACATCTTGTAATTGCATATCTAACAGTGGTATAATAAAATATTTAAAAAATAAAAAAAATTAAAAAACACATATGAGCTGGATTCAGAGCTGATGATTCCATAGAAAAGTTTCCAATTCCAAGAAAATTTCTTTAATACATGTTGAAAATAGAATGCTGGTGTTATAAGGCATATTTCTTTTTGAAAAAGATACAAATAAAGTTCTACCAGTGCCTGATATATCATGGATATTAACCCCTTATCAGATGGGTATTGGGTGAATATTCTTTCCCAGTGTGTGGGCTGTCTCTGTATCTTAGTTACTGTTTCTTTTGAGGTGCAGAAGCTTTTCAGTTTTATATAATCCCATTTGTGTGTTTTTGCTTCCATTTGCTTTGTTACTGGTTTTTCATCTTTGAAGATGCCTTTGGACTTGGTGTTGTAAAGGGCTTTCCCTGTTTTCTTCGATGTGCCTTATAGATTCATGTCTTATGTTGAGATTGTTAATCCAGTTTGATCTGACTTTTGTGTATGGCATTAGACAGAGGTCTAAATTGATTTTTTTACATGTAGCTACCTAGTTTTCCCAGCACTGTTTGTTGAAAAGGCTTTCTTTGTTCCACTTAATATTTTTTGCTGCTTTATTGAAGATTAAGCTATTGTACATTTGAGAGTGTGTTTTAGAATATTCCGTTTTATTCCATAGGTCTACAGGTCTGTTTCTTTTTTTTTTTTTTTTTTGCTTCTTTTTTCAAGGGTTTCTCCTGGCTCTGCACTCAGAAATTACTCCTGGTGGTGCTCAGGGGACCATATGGGATACCGGGGATTGAACCTGGGCCAGCGTGGGCCCCCATGTGCAAAGCAAATGCCCTATCCACTGGGCTATTGCTCCGGCCCCTACAGGTCTGTTTCTATAGCAATACCATGCTGTTTTAATTATGACTGCTTTGTAGTAGAGTTAGAAGTCTGGGAAAGTGATACCTCCCCATCTTCTTTTTCCCAAAGATTGCTTTAGCTATCTGTGGGGCTTATTATTACATATAAATTTCAGGAGTGTTTGATCACTGGTAGAACTTTACAAGAAGAAAACAGCCAACCCCATCAAAAAACAGGAAAAAGAAATAAAAAGAAACTTCCAAGAAGAAGAAATTCTAATGGCCAAAAGACATATGAAAAAGTTTTCTTCATCATTAACCATCAGGGAGATACAAATCAAAACAACAATGAGGTATCATCTCACATCACAGAGACTGGCACACATCCAAAGAGAAAGAACTACTGGTGCTGGCATGGATGCGGGAGAAAGGGACTCTTATTCACTGTTGGTGGGAGTGCCAATTGGTCTAGCCCTTTTGGAAAACAATATGGACATTCCTCCGAATACTAGATATTGAGCTCCCATTTGACCGAGCAATACCACACCTGGAAATATACCCTGGAGACCCAAAAACACATAGCAGAAACACTATCTGCACTTCTATACTCATCACATCTCTATTCACAATAGCCAGAATCTGGAAACAACCTACGTGCCTGACTACAGAAGACTGGATAAAGAAACTGTGGTATATCTACTCAATGGAATACTATGTGACTGTCTGAAAAGATGAAGCCATGAAACTTACCTGCAAATGGATGGACATGGGGGCTATCATGCTGAGTGAAATTAGAAGGAAAATGACAGATATAGAATGACTGCATTCGTTAATGGGATATAAATATATACCAGTGTTCTACTAAATGTGGGAAATGGTAACACCAGACTAGAACTCAGCATTGAATATACACAAAAATACTTATATGATTAACCCTGTCTGTAGGTCAAGCCACAATGTGTTAGAGAGGAGAGAGAGAGAGAGAGAGAAGAGAGAGAGAAAGATACAGAGACAGAGACAGAAACAAAGACAGAAATAAACAGAGGAAAAGAAAAAGTGTCTGCTATAAAGAAAGGGTTACAAACCTAGGTCTTCTCAGGACTGAACCTGAGGCTGGGTCTCGAACCCGGACTTCTCTCACTCTCAACTTGGAAGGAGGTGTTAGTGTCTCCTTCCCCAGATGGAGTTCCGGGCATCCCCGGATCTCCACCACTACTGGGGCGCCCCCAGGGTTGTGACCTGTGGTGCCAGAACACGCCTGTTCACCACAATTGGGGAGAACAGCGGCTAGACTTATGCCTGGCCCGCCGACTCGAACCAACAGTCACCTTGAGAGTTCCTGAGCCGGCTGGCACACTAATCTAGCGATCGTGGTGGAAAAGGCTCCAAACTTACCCAGGATGGTCTTGTCAGAGAGATCCTGGTTAGGTGGGGTCCTTAACTCCCGATCCCAGACAAGCCCCCAAATGAAAGGGTTGGCCACCCAGACGAGCCCCCCAAATGAAAGGGTGACTGACTGGGAGCCTCGGAACGCCGCACCTATCAAGGAAAACTCTGAGAGACCAGACCTATGCAAGAACAAGGGTTTTATTCAAGTATACCTGGGCTCATAGCATGACCACAAGCAGTCAGCGGCTAAGAGCTCCGAGCCCTTACAATGGGGGGTCTTTTAAAAGAAAGTTCCCGCTGCTACAGAAAAGCCCGAGCATAACCATTCCAATAGATTTAAAACATTACATCAAGGTCTGCGGCGCATGCAGCCAATCACTTTGTAACAAGTTACCATCACCTACCAATCGGGTCACACTCAATACTTCTTTCTATATTTGGTGTGGCTAGGCATATGTGCGGGATTGCAGGTCAGCATGCAAGTCAGGCCAGATAACAGGATGTGGGTGGGGGGCCTCCCAACATCTGTCAGGGTGGGGAAACAGGAACTCAGGAACTCGTTCTGGGCCTTTTGTTGTAGATGCAGGAAGAAAGGGTTATTTAGGCCCTAAAATGGTAATTTTCTATGAGTAAACCTGCCCTAAGTGGGGAGGGGGTTGCTGGGTTGCTGCCTTCTTTCAATAAAGACAGACTGGGGGGTGGTTGGGAGGGAATGTGGGACATTCGTGAGTGGGAATGGGGCACAGTAGAGGACAGGTGCTGGAACACTGTATGACTGAGACCCAATTATGAACATCTTTGTAATTGTATATTTCACAGTGGTATAATAAAAAATTAAAAAATACAAATCAATCATTAAAAACTGCTGGCTTTGCTACAATATTTGTTAAGGAGGGCTGTATTATTTATTGGTGTTTTTTGTTTGATTGGGGACCACACCCAGCAGTGCTCAGGAGTTACTCCTGGCTCTGCATTCAGTAATTACTCCTGGATGAGCTCAGAGAAATTTATAGAATGCCAGGAATAGAACTGGGTCTGCTGCTTGCAAAGAAATCATCTTATCCACTGTACTATGGCTCTGGTTCTGAGAATTGTATTGTTGCAGCAGGTAGGGGCTCTCGACTTGCAATATCCACCACCATATCCCTAGCCCCACCTGGAGTAACCCCTGAGCACTATATCAGGATGCTTAGCACAGCCTGGTATGGTTTTAAAAAATGTTGCCAGGGTAATGGAACTTTCTCCAAACTTCAGGAAACCCAAGTGTCCTTTCATGGTAACTTGAAGAAAACTGTACATCACACTCAGATATATATGACCCCAGGTGACACCCAGATTAAGAAAATTATGTGCAAAGGAATTGGGAGCTACTCAAGAGACCTATCTTTTTGTTTTGCATGCAGACTCTGATTTAATTCCCAGCCCTGCAAGGTCCCTCAAGCTCTGCTGGGAGTGATCCGGAAGTAGTCTATCCAGCACTGCTACCCAGAGCCTAGCATGGAAACAAAAAGGAAAAGGAAAACCACGAGAGAATAACAGGATCCTGTTGATTCAATCAGTCTCTCATGAAAATAATCATAATAGTAATAATCATAATCTTAAAGAACAGAACAACTTTAAGAACAACAAAAATTACTGAAGACAGGTGGTGGTGTCTTGTGCTGAGAGTGGCTTAGACACCTCCTTCCCAACATTTACATGTCTCTTTCCTTTGTCTTCTACAAAGGACCCCAGCAATTGTTCTCAAGGGTATGTTCTTCTAAAACCTTAGAAAAGTTTTTGTTTTGTCTTTTGTAAAGGGAGAAGTTTGGTTTTTGGGGACACCCCCAACTGTGCTCAGGGTTTACTCCTAACTTTGAGCTCATGGATCATTCCTGTAGATGCTCTCAGTCACCAGATGTCATGCTGCGGATTAAACCAGAAGCAACATGCAAGGCAAGAGCTTACCAACTCAATTATGCCTTTTCTCTCTGGTCTTGTCTCTCTGGCCTTGTTCTCTGGCCTTGTCTATCTGGCCTTGTCTCTCTGGCTCTGTCTTAACATTTTAATAATTGCTCAATGTAATTTGCTTATGTCTTAACATTTTTAATGTAAAAATTAACTTTATATCACTCATGTGATACCTTTTAAAAAAGTTACTTTATCTTAGTTTATTTAGGAACATTTTCATTTTAAAGTCGATTTTTTTTAAAATTTCTTGCTACTAATCTTATTAGTTATCATTCTGAATGATTGCACTATGATCTTGAAGAGTCAACCATCTTTGCAGCAAGCTTTGTTGACAATGTACGCTTTCTTCCTCCCTCACCCCTCATATTTGTGTCATAGCCAGCAGTGCCCAGGGCTTACTGCTTTGAGTTCAGGGATTACACCTGGCAGGGCTTGGGGCATCAAATGTAGTTCTGGGGATCAAATCCTACTCAACAGCACAAAAGACAAACAATTTACCCTCTGATACTATCTCTCTGACCCTGAGGCACAGATTTTCTGTAAGAGCTACATAAATTGCAGTAAGTCTGAAACTACCCTTGGTCCTTTCCAAAGCAGCAAAAACAGAGAGATTCTTAGATTATCTGAATTTCAACAGAAATAAATTTGCTCACCATGGAAAAATGGAAAGTTTTATAGTTAGACAAACGAGATTTGGATTTCAGTTCTGTGGCTCACTGCTCATGAACCATAGTCCAAGTCATTCTAAGATTTATTTTTGACATTATTAATATGGGACCAATACTAAGCGCATTCAACTTTTTTTAAAAATCATATCTAAAACACCTTGTTTTAGTCACTGGCTGATAATAACCGTAGTTTATTTTTTAAGTAAAAGTAATGTTAAGTAAAAGAAGCACAACACAAAAGAGAATGTAGAAGCAAATAAATCAGAATTTTTTAAACTATGGTACAAAGGACAAAATATGGGCAACTGATCTTTCTCAATACTCCTTAATATGTTTTTTACCTTTGTTTTTTGGGCCCAACTGGCTGTGCTTTATTTCTGGCTCTGTACACAGCATTAGCTCTTGTAGTATTTAGCAAATAATGTAAAATTGCAGGATTTGTACCAGGATTCGCCACACTCTGCTCTAGTCAGGAGCTATTCCCAATTCAGGGCTTGGGGGACAGATGCAGTGCTGGGTCTAAACTGGACTCCTGCATGCTAAACTCACATACGCTTAGTGGGGATTAAACCTAGATTCCTGCATGTTAGACTCACATACACTTGGTAGGGATTAAATCTGCATGCTAAACTCACATATGCTTGGCGGGGATTAACCTGGACTCCTGCATGCTAAATTCACATATGCTTGGCCCATCAAACTTTCCGCCTTCCTGATTTCAGTAACACTGATAGAACAGAGTCGTTCACTAGCAGCTTGAAACTTCCCAAAGTACTAAACTCATCTTGTTTGTTCATCGTTGTCCCAACTTCAGGTTGACCACAATTGAAAAAAAAATTCTCAAGGGTTCCTGTACAAAAGTTGCTGATTCTTGGTGGGTGGGGAGCTGGAACAATAGTCCAGTGGGTAGGACATTCCTTGCATGCGGTCAAATGGGGTTCAATCCCTTGCATCCCATTTGGTCCCCCGAGCAGTGCCAGGAGTAATTCCTGAGCATTGCCGGGTGTGATCCTCCCCCCAAAAAAGTTGTTGATTCTCATAGTTACCATTTTCTGTTGTCAATCATTCATATTTGTGTGTGAATTTATGCACAGAGAGCTCCACCAAGAATACTGTGCACTGGGCACCCAGAGGGCAGGGAAGCCACCCACATGCAACACCTCGATGTATGCTCTCCTGGCACTTAAAGTGGGAGTAGTCAGAAAAAGGATCATGGCAATTAAATTATAAGGGTCACATCTGAGAACATTTGGACATAAGAGTGGAAAAGTAGGATCAGGAACATGAAGCTGGAGTTCTAGGGCACAATTATAAACAAACGGTATACCAGATGTGTTTGTAGAAAGGTAAATAGGCACTGCTTTAGACATCAATTGTGCATGCAGTTGGAGGTGGAGTTGGCAAAATGGAGAGTAGCTAGAAATGAGAGGTTTTAGAGGCCTGGTCCAGGTAGAAGCAGTGGAAGGAAAAGCAAGCAATGAGCAGGAGAGACATGGGGAAAGAATCAGAGGAACAAAGGTGATTTAGATGTGCTGGCTAGGTGGGTAAGAAGGAAACTTACAGTGTTCTGCAGCTGTGTGGAGAATCAGTAGTGGTAAAATTGGAACTGGAGAGATAGTACAGCAGGTAAGGTGCTTGTTTTGCATGTGACTGACCCCGGTTCCATCTATGGCACAACATTCAGTCCACCAAACCCACTAGAGGTAACTCCTCAGTTCAGAGACAGGAGTTAGCACTGCCACCCTGTGTTGCCAAAAATTTACAAGTAGACAAACAACAAGTAGACAAATTTACAAGTAAACAAACAACAACAGTGGTAAAAATGAATGAGACTGGGACCTGGAAATAGCTCAAAAGCAGGAGTGCATGTTTTGCCTGCCGGACCCCTGAGTCAGATTCTTGGCACTGCCTGGTCCCATTGCACTGCTGGGAATGGCCTCTGAGCACTGAGCCAGTAGTAACTCCTGAGCACCATCTGGTGTGATCCAAATTCTCCCCACAAATAAATTTAATGGGAACCCAAGAAAAGACTATTTGGTTTAGAGCCCAAAAAATAGCTAGTGGCTAAAATGCTTACCTTACATGTAGCCAAACCAGATTTGATCCCCATATTGTCCCCTGAGACCCACAGGGAATGGCCCCTGAGCACAGACAGGAGTAAGCCCTGAGCACTTCTGTCACCCCCAAATAAACAAAAAGACTGCCAGGTTTAAAACGAAATCTAAATTTGATTTGATTTCCCCAAGATCTAGTGAATCAGAAAGCAGAAATGCCTACATACATTTTGCTTTTTTTGTTGTTGTTATTTTGGGTCACACTCAGCCATATTCAATGGGTACTCCTGGAGGTGCTCAGGGGGACCATATGGAATGCCGGGATCGAGTCCAGGTCAGCTGCATACAAGACAAATGCCCTACCTGCTGTGCTATTGCTTCAGCCCCTATTCTGCTATTTAAAAGTAAAGCCCCATTAGAGTAGCAGCTTCAGATCACTTTGGAACATTATTAGAAGTGAAGTGTTAGGGGCTAGAGAGACAGTGTAGGGATTAAGGTACTTACCTCCTGTATTCAGACCAACTGTGGTCTGAATCCCTGGCACCACACAAGGCTCTCTCAAGCACTGCCAAAAATTACTCCTGAGCAGAGGATAGTCCCTAAGCACTGACAGACGTGACCCCCAACAGTAATGGCCAATGTGAGGGACCAGAGAGATCATTCACCAGGCTAGAGTTCATGCCGTGAATGTGGGAATCCTGGGTTTCGATTCCTGCGTGCAGTCCCTTGGCCACACAGTCACACACTGCCAGAAGGGACTACTGAACAACAAGCCCTGAGCACCATCATCTGTGGCTCCAAAAAACTAAAATTATTTTGATTTGTTTTTTATTGAATCACCATGCAATAGCTGTTCCTAATTGGGTTTCAGTCATAGTTTCCAGCACCCATCCCTCCAGCAGTGCGTTTCCTACCACCAATGTCCCCGTTCCTCCCACCCACCCACCCCCACAACCTGCCTCTATGACAAGATCTTTTGCTTCTTTCTCTCTCACACTTTCTCTCTTTTTGCGCATTGTGTTTTGCAAAACAAGGCTCTGATGTGACAACTAAGCAACAAGCCTTGAGTATCCCCTGAGCACTGTCATTTGTAGTCCCCAAAACTAAAACTAAAGAAAAAAAAGCAGGGCCAGAGCAGTAGTGACTAGGGTGGGTTTCATTTTTTGTTTTTATGCACCTGGGATATCAAGCGTTTTGACCCCAGCGTCCCCAAACCTCTGCCAATATGACCTTTCAACCATCAGATGACCGGAAATTGTCCTGACTCCGGATTCCCCAACCCTTCATGACTCTTCCATGAGTCTCCTTCACCCTATTTCCCATCTTCGTGACCCATTCCCCATTCCTGAATGGCCAAGATTTTGGACAGCCTTGAGTTTTTTTTTTTAACTGGAACACAGTTACAAAGTTGTTCAGGATTGGATTTCCATCAAACAATGCTCCAACACCCTTCTTCACCAGTGTTTGTTCCCACCACCAATGTCCCAGTTTCCCTTATTCCACCCCCTACTCCAGTCTGTAGGTCTTCAGCCTTGACTTCCCCAAGGTCTCAAGAATGCTCAGTTCTGATCTGCTATCCCCAGGTTACCCTAACCCTGTGGCCCTCCAGGCTCTGTGTTTTGGGGTCTGTCATTATGCCTAATCACTTCCTCTACTTCTCCTTCCTCCTCTACCGATTCCCCAGGACCAGGTATGAAAGTTGCTTTCCTCAGAAAGTGCAGGGACAGTGTTGGTAGTAGACCACTGTGCACATAGTAGGCACTCCATAAGTAGAGGCCTATTAAAGGAGTGAATGTTTATCTCAGAGCCTCGGACTGCCCCACAACTAGTAATCATGGGTGGCTGTACCCAAGGGCATCCTGTCGCAGAGAGGCAGAGCTGTTCCAAATCCAGCCTTTACTCAAGTCTTCCAGGTCTTTCCCTTCCCCACCTGCATCCTTGCTCATTCTGGGAACAGGCCCTTGGGTGTGCTTAGGCGGAGTACAGAGAGGCCCTCCTGCACCCTTTGCCCACCACTGAGTAGGGTGTTTACTGTGCACACCGCCACCTGGGTTCCACCCCTGTTGCCTCATATGGTCCCCCAACCCCAGCCAAGAGTCATCCTGACTGCAGAGACAGAAGTAATCCTTGAATATCACTGGATGTGGCCCAAAAACCTAAAAACAAGCCAAACAAACAGAAAATAAAAATCTCGTGCTTGACCTGGGAGATAGTTCAAAAGGTTGAGCACATGCTTTGCATGCAGGAGGGTCAGGTTCCATCTCCAGCATCGCAGGTCCCCCTTGACACCACCCCAGGGTGACCTTCGTGCAGAGTAATCAGTGGCCCCTGAGTATCACAGAGCACATACCCCAAACCAAAAACTCTATCCCAAAATGCAGTGCTAATGGTCGCATGCTATATGTTGATCCTGTGTTGTGTCACTGCCCTTGTCAGGCTCTGTCATCTGACTTGGCTCTAGCCAGCTGAGGAAATGAGCCTTCTTCTGTTCTGGACCTGTTCTGTAGATGTGTGTGTGTGTGTGTGTGTGTGTGTGTGTGTTCCTCAAAAGAGCTTTAAGAACAAACAGATCTGTAAAGTTATGTGCGCCTCTAAGAAATGCCTATGAAATATGCCAATGGTCACCTGTGGGCCATGTGTGCAGCTGTCACGGACAGCTGACTCATCTGCCCAGCCCACACTGCAATGCACATTTTCTTCCCCTTGCAAGAACAGCAGTAGTAACATCAGAGACAAAATAACTTAGAGGGGTTTGAATACACTTCTTAAACCATAAGAACATGACTCCAGACAATAAGTAAGAATTTGGGCCTAACACCACAATTAGAAAATCAGTATCTCATTCTTCCAAACTCCCATGTTTATAAATACCCATGCTTCCTGCTAATCACATAAGCCAATTTCTCAAGTTTGCACAACAGACATCTGTGTATAAAACATCTCCCAGGCTCATTAGAAAAAAATAATTGAGAGAATTTTTAACGCACAGTCTACAGAAATGCACAGAGAAGCCTTTTGAGGTTCTTTTTTGGTTGCCTGTCAGAAGACAATCTTTGAGACAGGCTTCCTCCATTGTTTGAAAGGAGAGATTTTCTATTAAATTTTTCCAACACCAAAATACTGCAGAGGAAGAAGTCTATACATTTATATGGAAATTGTGAGCTTGTTTGGGGGCCATACCCAGCAGTGCTTGGGGACAACACTGGAGTGATCCCATCATAGTTCTCTGGGGACCAGGTAGTGCTGAAGGGTACTCAGGGATTAGAGATCTTGGGATTGAACCCAGGACCCCCACATATCAACTATGTACTCCAGTTCTTTGAGTCATTTCCCTAGATTAATTTATATGTGAGCTTTTCCTTAGTGTTCTCAGACTCAAAAAGTGATCTGCAAGATGTTACTGACAGAAAACCTGAACTAACATTTAACATATAGTGAAGCAGAAATAATACAGTTTCACAGCCTATGTACACTATAAATAATGTCTGTCTACTGTAGTTTCACTTACTACAATGGGAAGTCTGGAAGCATGTTGGGGGCTTGAGAGCAGGTGAGGCCAGGCTGAGTTGCCAGAGGTGGGGAGGGAAGTACAGAATTCTGGAGTTAGAAGAGAGAAAGTCACCAGTTAGCATCTCACTGGTCCTCTGAATCAATCGGAGAAGGCAAGTTACTAACATTTCCACCTTCTCAAATAATTTTTATTATTATCACCATTACTACAATAAGTATTTTATTAATAAGAGTTTTCAGGCATAATATGTAACTTCACAAGCCCACCACCAAAGTCTCAGCAGTCTCCACCCCTTCCCCCAACACACCCCTTCACAAACTCAGTTTTGTAGCCAACTCACAGCATCTGCTCTCCTTACCCATTTATTATTCCCTTCATAGTTTATTATTATTATATTATTATTATTATCACCAGAGCCTGGCAAGCTACTCGTGTTGTATTTGATATGCCAAATACCAGTAACAATTATAGACCTCATTCCCATGACCTGATGGAATGGTTTGAGGCTCTTTATGTTCCTGGAGCAAACAGGTGCCCTTGGGCTACACTTGCTTGCGACTGAACTTATGGAGATGTTACTGGTGCCCACTCAAGCAAATCGATGATCAACAAGAAGTCAAGTGATCAAGTGATTATTATTATATAGCCATGAGATAGACCACTACAAAGCTATTCATGATTGGGTTTCATTTGTACAGTGTTCCAGCACCCAGTCCTCCATCAGTTCCCAACAAATATGTCCCCAGTTCCCCATGCCACCTGCTTCTATGGCAGGTACTTTTGTTTTCTCTCTCTCTATCCCTCTCTCTCTATCTCTTTATTGCTGTCTCTCTCTGTCTCTCTCGTTTTGCAAATTGTGGTTTGCAATACAGACACTGAAGGGTTATCATGTATATCCCTTTGCCTATGTTCAGTGCTCAGTTCTAGTCTAGCATTACCGTTTTCAACTAGCACTGGCACACTGGTCCCTTCTATGTCTTACCTTACATCTGTCCCACCCACTTGTGGTAGATTCCAACCATTGAAAAGTCCTCCTGGCCCCTGTTTTGCCTTTAACTTGATATTAGTCTCTTAGTGTGTTTTTTACTTCCCACAAATGAATGCAGTCATTTTATATCTGTTCTTTTCCTTCTTACTAATTTCACTCATCATGATACTCTCCATGCCTACCCATTTATAGGCAAATTTTGTGACTTCATTTTTCCTAACAGCATTTTGAGCTGACTTTGGGTAGGCATTAGTATGAGATCTGTGTTCACCTTTTTACATGTAGCTTCCCAGTTTTCCCAGCACTACTTGTTGAAGAGGCTTTCCTTGCTCCATTTCATGTTTTTACTCCTTTATTATAGATTAAGTGATCATATATTTGAGGATGTGTATCAGGATATTCGCCTCTGTTCCACTGGTCTGCTAGCCTGTCTTACTCCAATACCATGCCGCTTTAATTACTACTGCTTTGTAGTACAATTTGAAGTTGGGAAAGGTGATGCTCCAAGAATTTCCCCCGCAAGGACTGCTTTTGCTATTCATGGGGATTTATTGTTCTATACTAATTTGTCAGGGAGCCACTGGGGTCCCAAACAGTATCAAAACAGAAGTTCTCTTCTACCTCCGAGGCCACCAGGGGAATGGATGAAAACTCACGAGTCCGGCACAGTTCCAAAAAGGCTTTTAATAATACAAAAGCTCTACCACCGCAATCCAAAACAATGAAAGAACTCTAGCTCTGGTCAGAACTTAGACCATACAAGAGAGCCCAAGTCTCCCACCAAGGAGAGGATCTCACCTGAGAGGAGTCCTACCCAAAAGAAGGAGCAGAAAGGGGAAAAGGGGAAGGAGCCTCAAGTCAGTCCCCTTATATACACCAAAGTCCAATCCTGTTGACAGGGAGTAGCCTGTCAACAAAGAACCCTAAATAGCTTGTAGAAGGGTGGTGCCACACACTATTATAGGTATAAACAAAGAAGTATGCCAAGAACTAATCCTTTCTCAGAGATTATCCCTTATGTAAAACACGGGAAAGAGAGGGGGGCTGATATAAAGTAATACATCTTAATTTCATGAGCTTCATGTAATCTAGATGGTACCCACAAGGTCCTTCTTATTTATTATCTGCACCAGGGTGATTCTGAATGTCTTGTTCTCTGTATACTGAAAGGGTCACACTCGCCTGTGTGAGGGCAAACTAGTATGAACCTTCCTATAATCTTATACAGAGTCTCAACGTAGCCAGGGTGGCAGTCTCCTGGTAAATTCTAACTGTACCACGCTGGGTGCTGTGGGTATAAAGAGGAGCTGTGCTCAATCTAGATAACATAGAAGTCTTAGTAGATGTATAATAAGTCAGAAGTTATTCAGAGTCAAGGTAATTTCTGTAAGTGTCACACCCTCTATTAGAGTTTACATAGAAGAGAGATCTCATTAGAATGAACCTTGGCTTAAGAACATGTAAGTAGATTAAGCTGTGAGTGAGTAAAGCAGCAAAGCTCCCAAACTAGCTAAGCCTGTCATCCAACATTAATTTCAGGAGTGTTTGATCAATTTCTTTTAAAATGTCATAGGCATCCTTATAGGGACCACATTGAATTTGTATACTGCTTTAGGGAGTATTGACATTTTGACAATGCTAATTTTCTCACTGCATGAGCAGGGGATGTTTCTCCATTTCCTTATGTCCTCTTTAATTTCTTGAAGTAGCATTTTGTAGTTTTCTTTGTAGATGTTCTTTACATTCTTAGTTAAACTGATTCCAAGGAACTTGATTTTCTGAGGCACAATTGTGAATGGTAATTTGGTTTTTTAATATCACCTTCTTGTCTTTCATTATTTGCATATAGGAAAGCCATGGGCTTTTGGGAATTGATTTTTTAACCTGCCACTCTAGTATAAAGATCTATTGTTTCCTTTTTTATTCCTTTTTCTTTTTGGGTGACACCCAGAAATACTCAGGGGTTACTCCTGACTCTGCATTCAGGAATTACTCCTGGCAGTGCTCAAGGACCATATGGGAATGCTGGGGAGTGAACCCTTGTGGAAGGCAAACACCCTACCCACTGGACTATCACTCCAGCCCCAAGATCTATTGATTTAGGAGCTTTTTGGTAGAGAATTTAGGGTTCTCTAAGTATAGTATCATGTCATCTGCAATAGCGATAGCTTGACTTCTTTCCTATCTGGATGCCCTTAATGTCATCTTCTTTCCTAATTGCTATGGCAAGTACTTCCAGTATTATACTGAATAGAAGTGGTGAGAGTGGGCAACCTTATCTTGTCCCTGATACTAAGAAGACTTGAGAATAATGTATGGACTTGTAGTGGATGGCTTTGACTTATTGAGGAAAGTTGCTTCAACTCCCCTCTTTTTTTTTTTTTTTTTGCTTTTTTGGGTCACACCCATACATTGTCATGGGTTACTCTTGGCTATGCACTCAGGAATCACTCCTTGCAGTGCTTAGGAGACCATATGGGATGCCAGGGATTGAACCTTGCAAATCAAACACCCTATCCACTGTGCTATCATTCTGACCCTCAACTTCCATTTAGTGGAGATTTTTTTATCATGAATGGGTGCTGGATCTTGTTAAACGCTTTCTCTGTATCTATTGATATGATCATATATTTCTTATGTTTTCTTTTTGATATATTATGTTGATTGACTTGCGAATGTTAACCATCCTTGCATCCCCAGTATGAATCCTACTTAGTCATGGTGATCTTGATTTCCTCCATGACCCACTCATTGTTCAGCACTGAGCTATTTAATTTCCAGGTATTTGATTTGATTCTCCATTTCTGTGTGTGATTAACTTCTATTTTCAGTGCATTGTGGTCTGCAAGGGTAGTTGTTAAAATTTCTATCTTCTTTTATTTTATTAAGGTATTTTATTAAGGTAACTTTGGTGAGAGGGATTTCCCGGAGAAGCACGAGCCAGGACCTTCCCTGCACCCTCCCCTCGACCGCCAATGATCTTCCCCAGCAGAGTGGCAACCCTGAGGCCAGCAGCAGTACCCAGATGCCCTATAGCAAGCAGTCTCTGGTCCCAGCCCACCCCATAGCCCCGCCCAGTCCCAGCACCACCAGCAGTAATAACAACAGTAGCAGCAGCAGCAGTAGCAACTCAGGATAGAATCAGCTAAGCAAAACAAATCTCTATGTCCAAGGACTGCCTCCCAACACCACAGACCAGGACCTGAAGAAGCTGTGTCAACCATAAAAGAAAGTTTCTTCATTCATCTAGAAGTTTCTGGGACTTCTCTTAGTATTGCTAGTATACTAGGATGAGGAAGACTCATAGCCAAAAACTCAGTGAGGGAAAAGCGTTCCTTTTCCAGCAACCCCGAAGACAGACACTCCAGACCCACAGCTCTGTCAGTGACAGTCTTAGATAGTACTGGAAGTTAGGACCAGGTCCTTCCCATGCTCTTTCACATTTATACACTGTATACAGTTCTAGGCAGGTTCTAGCTGTGGCCCATCATCCCAGTGAGCCTAGCAAGAAGCCAGAGGAAACCCCATACCATGAGGTCAGTCATTCTCAACATCTGGAATCCACAGCTCCTCAGAGAAACACCCAAGAGAAAAGCTGATCTCTCCCCATTGTGGTTCATCAGTAAATGCTCCAAATGAGAGGCTACTTCAAGAGTATACTACCTGCATGGCAGAGCCTGGCAAGCTACCCATATGGTACTTGATATGCCAAAAGCCAGTAACAGTTATGGACCTCATTCCCATGACCTGAAAGAATGATTGAGGCTTCACCTGTTCCTAGAGCAAGCAGATGCCCTTCGGCTGCACTTGCTTAGGGCAGCACATCAGGACATATGGAGATGTTACTGGTGCTCACTTGAGCAAATCGATGAACAACTGGAAGACAAGTGATACAAGTGATGCTTTGTGGCCCAGCATGTGGTCTGTCTTGGAGAATGTTCCATGTGCACAGGCCACCTGGAGAAAAATCTGTATCTGGCGTTTTGGTGATGAACCCCCTGTAAATATCTACCAGCCCTCCTTTTTACACTTCTTTCAGAGCCAGTATTTCCTTGCTCAGTTTTAGTCTCATTGATCTATCAAGAGGTGGCAAAGCAGTGTTGAAGTCTCCAAGTACAATTGTGTTGCTATCAATGTCTCCCTTGAAGTCTTTTACAGTTGTTTTAAATATTTTGTTGACCCCTTTTCAGGTGCATGTATATTTAGGAGTATAATTTCTTCCTGATATACATATCCCTTTATTGTTAAGAAATGGCCTTCACAGTCCCATCTAACCTTCTAACAGCCTGAAATCCATGTTGTCACATATAGCATGACCACCCTGACCATTTTAGAGGAGTTGTTTGCATGAATTAATTTCCAGCCTTTGACTCTGAGTCTGTGTTTATGCATTTCTTGTAGGCAGCAGAATGTTGAATTCGGTTTTATAATCCATTTGCCACTCTGTGTTTAGACTATGGACATTGAGAGAAATTATTGTCATAGGGTTTTGTGTCATCTTTATATATGTTTGTTGTGGTTTTGGGGTTTATCTTGTCTTATAGTAGCCTCTTCAGTTCTTCTTTTCAAGTTGGTTTTGAGTCTGTGAAGTTCCTGAGCTGTTGTTTATCATGAAGTTGTGTGTCTGGCCTTCAAATCTGAATGAGAGTCTAGCCAGGTAAAAATTTCATTAAATTTTTTTCACTATATTTCACCACTGTCTTTAGGTTTGGCAGGTTTTGTCTGATAAGTCTGTAAATCTAAGGGGCACTCCTTTGTATAAAATTGCTTTCTTTGATCTTGTGATTTGCAGTATTGTGTCTCTATGGTATTTGTCGTTCTTATTAGGATATGTCTTAGAGTCATTTTACTAGGGTCTCTTTTAGCTAGTACACTTCAGGCTTCTTGGATCTGAACGCCTGCATCCTCCAGGTCTGGAAACTTTCCAGCAATGATGCCCTTAATTGTTCCTACCTCACTGGGCTGCCTCCCTGTCACTCTGGGACCCTGACTGTTATGCTGTTCCTCTTGAATTCATTACAATGTTCTCTTGCCTGCTGGTGAGTCAATTTGAGGTTTTTTCCATCTTCTGCTTTTGAATGTTGTCATTCTACTGTTGAGGACATTGAGTTTTTCATTTTATTTCCTGAAATTTTTACTAATTACACTTCTGTTTGCAGTTTTGTTGTTTCTGCTCTGATTTCCTCCTGTATTTTATTGGCTGTCCATTCCACTGTTTCTTTTGTATCTTCCTGCATTTTACCAGATATCCATTCCATTGTTTCTTCGAGCTCATTAAACACCCTCACCATTTTATCTCTGAATTCTTTTAGAGAGATTATGTATGTGAGTATTCCTTGTTGAGGCTTTAGGATTCTTTTCTTCACCTACCGCTCATGGTGGGGATCTACATTATTTCCATGGTGCCATAGTAGTCTGGAAGTGGATCCTTCTAATGCACGATCAGCCTCCCCCTCTCACTGCCAGGTAGAACTCTGAAGAGGTTCAGTATATGGTGGTCTTCTCTTTCCTCTTCAAGGATGTTACCTTCCTCTTTGGTGTTCCTGTGTGACTTGTGTGGGGCCTGTAAAACTGATTCATAGGATGTGTTCTTAGTCCTGAACTTACCATTACTTTTATATTGGGATTGTACTGATTCTTGTGTTTGCTGTTAATTTTGTGGTTCGGGTAGTTAGGCTGCCCTTGTGAAGTCCATATAAGAGACCAAGTTGTGGGTCCAATGCATTATAGAAGGGAAAATTAACTTGCAGCCCTGTGAGCAACCATTCCCTGGGAAACCACACCCTCAACAGCAGTTGTACCTGATGGGGAGGCCCCATAGAGTGGCACAGTTATTTAGGTCACAGTTTAGTCTCTTTGCTGGTTTTCACACTTTGAAGAAACTTAGATGTCCCCTCTCACCCAGACACTTATACAGGCAACTGGGACTGAGCAGGGGCCTTTCTCCTCACTGGTGCTCATGCCACCTGGGAAATCACCCCCTTCCCATATATTTTTAAATATTTTATTATACCACCATGATATATACAGTTACAAAGATGTTCATAAGATGTTCATATTTGGGTTTAGGTCATATAGTGTTCCAGCACCCATCCCTCCACCAGTGCCCATTTCCCACCACCAATGTCCCCGATTCCCTCTGCCCCTCCCCCAGTCTGCCTCTGTGGCAGGTTCTTAATTTCTTTCTCTTTTTTCTCTCTCTCTTTCTCTTTTCCTTCCTTTCCACATTGTAGATTACAATATATACATTAAGATGTTGTCATGTGTATATTTTTGCCTGTATTTAATGCTCAGTTCTAGGTTGGTATCACTGTCACTGTATCATTGTCTTCCCATTCATCATCGATTTGCTTGAGCGGACACCAGTAACATCTCCATATGTCCTGTCACATGCAAGTAGAGCCCAAGGGCATCTGCTTGCTCCAGGAACATAAAAAGCCTCAAACCATGCCATCAGATCATGGGAATGAGGTCTATAATTGGTATCAGCACAGGTCTAGGTTGGTATCAGCACATTTGACAATTATTAGCACACTGTTCCATTCTTTGTCTTACCTAGTCTCTGACTCCCACACGTTTGTGATAATTTCCACCTTTGACAAGACCTCCTGTTCCATGCTTAGCCTGACCTTAAATATTGGTATCATAATATGTATATATGACATATATATATATATATACATATATATATGTCATGCAAATAAATGCAGTCATTCTATATCTGTCTCTTTCTGGCTAATTTCACTCAACATAATTCTCTCCATGTCCATCCATTTATAGTAAATTTCATAACTTCATTTTTTTCTTACAGTAATTTCACTCAACATGATCTTCTCCATGTCTACCCATTTATAGACAAATTTCATAGCTTCATTTTTTCTTACAGCTGCATAGTATTCCATTGTGTAGATGCATCAAAGTTTCTTTATCCAGTCATCGATTCTTGGGTACTTTGGTTGTTTCCAGATTCTGAATATTGTGAATAATGCTGCTATGAACATAAAAGTAGGGATGGTGCTTCTGCTGCATATTTTTGGCTTCCCAGGGTATATTCCCAAGAGTGGTATGGCTGGGTCAAATGGGAGCTCAATTTATAGTCTTTTGAGGAATGTCCATATTGCTTTCCAAAAAGGCTGTACTAGTCGACATTCCCACTAACAATGGATGAGAGTCCCTTTTTCCCGCATCGAAGCCAGCATTTGTAGTTCTTGCTCTTCAGGATATGTGCCAGTCTGTGGTGTGAGATGATATCTCATTGTTGTTTTGATTTGCATCTCTCTGATGACTAATGATAATGAGCATTTTTTCATATGTCTTTTTGCCATTCGAATTTCTTCCTTGTCGAAGTTTCTGTTCATTTCTTCTCCCCATTTTTTGATGGGGTTAGCTGTTTCTTTTTCTTCCCGTATTTTTATATTCACAAATGAAAGAGATGATTCTGTATTTGTCTGCCGGGCGCTTTGCGGGGTCCCCGACAGTGCCGGGAAGCGAGTTCCCTTCTACCTCCGAAGCAGGCGGGGAATGGATGAACACTCAGGAGTCCGATGCGGTTTAAAAGACTTTACTTATCACAGGTTCAGGCATACAAATCAGCAAAAGGAAAAACCCGATGCTTAGGATTCCAGGCTGGAACCCCAGCCACGTGTAGGCCAAGATGGCGACCACCACGTGTGAAACTTCCAAGGGGAATAAACGCTCACAAGGCGAGTCCCACCAGGAAGAAGAAGCCCGGAGGCGGGAACCGGCAAGTCTATACCCCCGCAACTCAGACCTTCCTCCCATTGTTATGGAAAGCAGGGAGGGTCCAATGCCCTCAGGTAACCCCTCCCTGCATCTCACCTAGGGCCTTTACTGTGCTAATGTTTTGAGCCGGGAAGGCCTTTTTGGAAATGTAGAGAAGGGGTTTCTGAGATGGCATGTCACTGTACCAAAGATCAACACCAATGCCAGTTTAATATTTCTCCAAGCCTTCACAAGTCTCCTCTACTTCATTGTAGTTTTATATTTTATCAGGGAGCCATGCTTGTTTGTTTGGAAGCAAACAGCATTTCTCTCTGGTCTAATTACTTAGGTGTCCTACGTAGCCAGGCTAATATGCTGGTAAGATCTAGCTAGTCCCACGATGATTGTGATAGCATGGGAGAATATTTATACCAGCTAGAACAGCATACATGGTCGGATAAACTGCCACATTTAGACTACCCCTTTATCTGAGTGATTTGGGAGGCAATCCAGAGCAGATGCAGCGGCCCTTAGGAGTCCTGCAACATTTGTCCCTCTTCCTCTGACTGACTTAACTCATGATGCTACCCTCCAGTTCCATTCATGTTGTAAAAATTTGTGTGTTGTTTTCCAAAAGGCTGTACCAGTTGACATTCCAACCAACAATGGATTAGAGTCCCGCTCTCCCCACATCCATGCCCACACTTGTTGTTCTTGCTCTTTTGGACATGTGCCAGTCTCTGTGGTGTGAGATATCTCGTTGTTGTTTTTATTTGCATCTCTCTGATGATTAGTGATTGTTGCAGTACACTATTGCCTAAAGCCCTCTGCATCTTGCCTAGAGTTGCCTCCTGCAGGCCACTTTGTAGATAGGGGGCAAAAAACAGTTTGAATCTGTGACTCTATGTGACAGTATATCTTACCATATATTCTATGTTAGCTGGTATAAATATTTTTTTTCATGCTACCTCAATCATCGTGGGACTAGCTAGGTCTTACCAGTATATTTATTTGTTCATGTTGGATCTCTAAATAATTAGATCGAGAGAGAAATGCTGTTTGCCTCCAAGCAAGCAAACATGGCTTTCTAATAAGTCTAAAGGCTAATATACAAAATGACTATGAAGTAAATATGAGAATCTTGTGAAGGCTTGGAGAAATATATACCTGGCTGTAGAATATCCATTGCTACAGATACATGCCACCCCTCCCCACCCTGGTTGGGCACTTCCAAGGCAGACCTTGGCTGGGCAGCCAACATTAACATTTCATTGGGACTAGGTGAGGTCCTGGGAGAAGTTACCTAAGGGGAATTGACCCTGACTGCTTCCCGTTGGTATGGGCAGTCCGAATTTAAAAGATATAAAAGCTGTAGCCTACATTCTTCAGCGTCCTTTTTAGCCTTTTTTGCCTTTTTTGACTTCTCCCTCTGCCTCCCTCTCTTCATTCTCTTCTCCCTGTTAGACTTTAGCATGTGGTGGTGGACATCTTGGCCTAGAATTCTAAATCTACACAGGGATGGAGCCCAGAGAGGAACCTGAAGTCCCGGTTGTCCTATTGTTGGATTGTATACCAGAATCTGTGAGAGTAAAGCCTTTTGAAACTGCTGGATTCTCTCATTTTTTTTTCATCTGCCAGCCGCCAATCCCTGGGGCATAAGAGGATCCCCTGACCCTGATCCTGGATTTTGTGAGGGTGCCCAGTGCTCCCCGACAAGTGGAGGGTTCACGGAGATTCCTGCCATGCTCCCGCATTTTGTCAGTGTGCCAGCATACCCCGACAAGTGGAAATCCCACTGAGATTCCTGATCTGCTCCTGGATTTTGTCAGGGCACCCAGCGTACCCCCCAATAAGTGGAGGTTCCACCGAGATTCCTGCTCTGCTCCAGGATTTTGTTGCGGCACCCAGCAACCCAGACAAGTGATGAGGAGCATTTTTTCATATGCCTTTTGGCCATTCAAATTTCTTTTTTGGAAGTTTCTGTTCATTTATTCTCCACATTTTTGATGGGGTTGGCTGTTTTCTTCTTGTAAAGTTCTACCATTGCCTGATATACACTCAATATTAACCCCTTATCAGATGGATATTGGGTGAATATTTTTTCTTACTCTGTGGATTGTCCTTGTATCTTGATCACTGTTTCTTTTGAGGTGAAGAAATTTTTTAGTTTTACGTAGTCCCATACATTTATTTTTGCTTCCAATTGCTTTGTTAGTGGAGTTTCATCTTTGAAGATGACTTTAGTTTCAATGTTGTGGAGGCTTTCTTTCTATATTTTCTTCGACATGCTTAATGGCTTCAGGTCTGATATTGAGATCTTTGATCCATTTTGATCTGACTTTTGTGCAAGGTATTAAACAGAACTCCAAATTCATTTTTTTACACATAGCTGCCTAGTCGACTGGTACAGCCTTTTGGGAAAATAATATGGACATTCCTCCCAAAACTAGAAATTGAGCTCCTATTTGACCCAGACATACCACTCCTGGGAATATGCCCTGGGAGGCCAAAAACACACATCAGAAACACCATGCACTTCTATGTTCAAGCAGCACTATTCATAATAGCCAGAATCTGGAAACAACTAGAGTACCCAAGAACAGATGACTGGATTAAGAAACTGTGGTACGTATACACAGTGGAATACTATGCAGCTGTTAGGAAAACTGAAGTTATGAAATTTTCCTATAAATGTATAGACATGGAGAGGATCATGCTGAGTGAAATTAGCCAGAAGGAAAAGGACAGATATAGAATGACTGCATTTATTTGTGGCATAAAAAATAGCATGATACCAATATCCAAAGCCAGGCAAAACATGGATCAGACGGTCTTGTCAGTGGGTGAAATCTACTGCAAGTGTGTGGAAGTCAGAGGTTAGGTAAGACAGGGAAGGGAACAATGTGCAATAATCGTCAGAAATTATACCAGCCTAGAATTGAGCATTGAAAGTAGGCAAAAGGATACACATGATAACCTCTAAATGTATGCATTGCAAGCCACAATGTATAATAGAAGGAAGAGAGAGAAACAGAGAGAGAAAAAGATAGAGGAAAAGAGAGAGAGAGAGAAAGCAAGATGTCTGCCATAGAGGCAGGCTGGGGGTGGGGAGGAAATCAGGGGACATTGGTGGTGAGAAATGGTCACTGATGGAGGGATGGGTGCTGGAACACTGTGACTGAAACCCAAACATAGAATATCTTTGTAATTGTATATCTTACAGTGTTATAATAAAAATTAAAATTAAATAAAATCAAAAATATCAAATTAAAGTAATTTGTATGATCTCATCTTTTCTTATAGCTAAGTATTCAGCCATTGTGTATATATGCCATAGATTCCTTACCCACTCATCTGTTCTTGGGGTTTTTGCTTTGGGGATTTTCTGTGTGAAAGGGATAAGGTTTGGGGCTATATCTGGCAGTGCTCAAGACTTACTCTTGGTTCTGTATTCAGGGATTGAATCCATATCAGCTGCATATAACATAAGAACTTTCCCACTGTACTATCTCTCTCGCACCAAATCACCTGTTCTTGGGCACTTGGGTTTACAGACAAATACAGACAATGAACATAGGAGCACCTTTTCCTCAGTATGTCTGCCTGCCTCCAAGTTTAAGATCTAGGTACATCTAGGTACATCTGCTGAGGTTTATATAGATGGCTTGATATGTGACAACATGCCTAACTATCTAGTCTCTTATGTTTTCAATTGCATAAATCTTTTTAGGAACTGAAAATATCCTGTATACTTTTTTATATGCCTATGTGTCCATCCATGCCTTTAAAATCATGTTGATCATGTGGCGTAATGAGGAGTACATGTGTTAGGCCTGACATGTGTTAGGCCTGGTTTCCTTGGAAACACCAAACAAATTAAAGTTATGTCTTTCTACACCTCACAACACTATCAAACATCTTGAAAATCTCATACAAGTGCTTAATATTTGGTTCCTAAATGTCTTCACTTTAAGAACATTATTGCTTTCAGTTCTATAGAAAACCCTTTCCTCTTACAATTTATACAATTGCCCTTGCCCTTCATCTGCCAGTTCTTTGTCATGGCATAGTCGAACTTCTTCACTTTGTCACTTTCTACTTTTTGAGGTGCTGAATGTAGTTCTTGGTAAATAAGCCTGGCAGGGTCACTCTCACTGCTTCTGTGTTGCTTATAGAACGGCTGCTGCAAAACAAATGCTAGAGTTATTTTTGTTTATTTGTAAAAGTAAAAAGGCCTTTCTGAGTTCCTGTGGCTAATGAAAACAAAATTTCACAGAAATGAAATACTTAGCCTGATATGGTTCAACAGTAGAAAACTTGCCTTGTACATGTGAGACCTTGGGGTCCTCAACAGTATCAGGACAGAAGTTCTCTTCTATCTCTGAGCCACCAGGGAACAGATGAAAACTCACGAGTTGGTGCAGTTCCAAAAAGGTTTTAATAGTACACCAAGCTCTAGCACCACAGTCCAATATAATGGAAGACCTCTAGCTCTGGTCAGAACTTAGACCATACACGAGGGCCTAAGTCTCCTACGAAAGAGGATCCCACCAGAGAGAGAGTCCCACCAAAGTGGATCCCACCCAGAGAGAGGAAAGTATCTCTAGTCAGTCCCCTTATATACATAAAAAGTAATCCTAAATTCAGGGAGGGTCCTGTCAACAAATAATCCTAAATAGCTTCTAGATAGTAGAAGATTGTAGATTCTAGATAGTAAAAGATTGCCCCACCCTTCTACACTCTTCTCCTTCCACAGGTCTAAACAAATGATTATGCCAAGGACTAATCCCTTCTTCTGAGATTATGAGATTGTCTCTTATGTAAAACACTGGAGAGAGAGAGGGGGTGGGCTGGTATAAAGTAATACATTTTAATTTCATGGGCTTCACATAATCTAGATGGTACCCACAAGGTCCTTCTTATTTATTATCTGCACCAGGGTGATTCTGAATATCTTGTTCTCCTGTATACTGAAAGGGTCACACTTGCCTGCTTGAGGGCAAACTAGTATGATCCTTCCTATAATCTTAAAGATAGTCTCAACATAGCCAGGGTGGTAGTCTCCTGGTAAATTCTAACTGTCCCACACTGGGTGCGGTGGGTATAAAGAGGAGGGGCCGGAGAGATAGTCCAGCAGGTAGGGTGTTTGCCTTGCATGAGACTGGCCTGTGCCGGCCGGGTTCGATCCCGGCATCCCATATGGTCCCCTGAGCACCGCCAGGAGTAATTCCTGAGTGCAGAGCCAGGAGTAACCCCTGAGCAGAGCCGGGTGTAACCCAAAAAGCAAAAAAAAAAATAAAAGAGGGTCTGTCCCCTATCTAGATAACATAGAAGTCTAGATAACATAGTAGATATATAATAAGTCAGATGTTATTCATTCAGAGTCAAGGAGACTTCTGTAACTGTCACACCCTCCATCAGTGTTTACACAGAACAGAGATCTCATTAGTATGAACCCTGGCTTAAGAACATGTAAATAGATTAAGCTGTCTCCAGGAGTAATTGTTGAGAGAAGAGCCAGGAGTAACCCCTGAGCATTGCTGGGTGTGACCCCAAAAAGCAAAATTAAATAAATAAAAATATAAATTTAAAAAAATATAAATAAAAAATTAAAAAAAAAGATTAAGCTGTGAGTGGATAAAACAGAAAAGCTCCTAAGTTAGCTAGGCCCATCATCCAACAACTGGGGATGTACAAATGAAGTTCAGTTTACTGTTTGGTTATACCTTCTTTAAGGTATAACCAAACAGTAATGTCTGTTTGTAATGAGAGACTCACAGACATGGGGCAGAGCTGCTACTGGTTCTCCCTGTGCCCAGCCACTCATGAGGCTCCCAAGAAGGATGGTGGGTCCTAGCCCTGGCCCGCCACCCCAGCAGAGCCTTGCAACAAGCCAGGCGACCCCTCACTCCATGATGGCTTCCATTTTCCACATCCGGTCTTCCCCCTTGTCAGAACTCCACCCAGCAGACCAGCTTATCACAGCCGGCTCACTCGACCGCTTGTGGCCACAAGGTTCATCAATAAATGCTGGATTTAGAGGTGACTACAAGAGTATGCTACCCGCACGGCAGAGCCTGGCAAGCTACCGTATTGTATTTGATATGCCAAATACCAAGAACAATTATAGACCTCATTCCCATGACCTGATGGAATGGTTTGAGGCTCTTTGTGTTCCTGGAGCAAGCAGGTGCTCTTGGGCTCTACTTGCATGAGACAGGACATATGCAGATGTTACTGGTGCCCGCTTGAGCAAATTAATGATGAACGGGAAGACAGTGATACAGTGATATACTTTCTTTGAACAGAAAACTCTAAAGACCCCAAATGCAAAGACCCAAGGCCAAACACCAATCTAATTGCTTAAAATCTGGTGCCAAAAAGTCAACATGCTACTAGTAAGAAGCTAATTATGTTTACTTTCAAGATGTCCTAATTAATGTAATCAAATTTTGAATGGATGGTCAATTCTAACTCTGGCCTCGGGGCTAATTTTTATCATGATAGTTTAATAGGGTAAATAAGTTCTCCAATAGATGTAGGGGAAAATAGTTATCTTGGAGTATTTTAAAAAAATAATATGTGTATCATATTTTAAATGATTTATAAAATCTTGAATGGTCAGCCAAGGGCCAGAAGACTCAGGTTAAAATTAGTTTAACTCACCAGTTACAAAATCCTCCCAGCAGATTATTTTCATGGTAAGAAACAAAACTGAAATAATGAACATGAAGTTGAAAGGGGTGATGTGGATTAGCAGTTATATTAATACTAAAAAAAAAATCAAGCAGTACTAAATACATAGTATTCAATTTTTACTATTGTTATTGCTAATACCACCACTATTATTATTGAAAATGCATTATTGCCTTTAAATAAGTTTATTAGGGGGCCTGGTGTGATAGTATAGTAGGAAGGACATTTTCTTTACTCATGGCTCACCAGGGTTCAATCCCCTGACATTCTATGTGGTCCACAGAGAGCTTCAGGTGTGTCCCCTGCTCCAAAAAAATATTTACTGGGGACCAGGGAGACATTACAAAGTGCAAGTTACTTGGCTGGCATGCAGCTGACCCCAGTTCAGTTGCCAAGCACTACCAGGAATTGGTCCCTGAGCACAGATCATTGAGTAAGTCCTGAGCACCACAGGTGGGGCCCCCCAAAATAAATAAAATAAGTTTATTTTTAGTTTTGTAAACCACATCTATTATAGACCTCATTCCCATGACCCGATGGAATGGTTTGAGGCTCTTTATGTTCCTGGAGTGAGCAGATTCCCTTGGGCTACACTAGCATGTGACAGGACATATGGAGATGTTACTGGTGCCTGCTTGAGCAAATCGATGAACAACAGGAAGACAAGT